>JAQIWU010000228.1:0-31776 GCA_034696445.1 Isotomiella minor
AATGTACCCTTCCTCAGAACTTAATTTTCAGTAAAGATGCTCAATAAAATGACCCAACTATTCTGAAGATGCAAGACTTGCGTCAGTTAGCTACAAATGGGTTGACGGGCCTTCTGAGTAATGCCATAAACAATCTGAACAAAATTGTCTCCGAAGACTTGAGCAAAGGTTTACCAAAATTAGGACAGAGTACTTCAAAATTGTTACAATCACCCTCAACCGAGGACACCAAGGACAGGTCTTCCTCAACAATAAGCCATCGAACCTCAGCATCTGCAGCTTTGAATTTGTTAAAAGTAAGAAAGTACATCATGAACTCCAAAGACGCTGGTAAAGGGAAAATCGCTCTCACCCCAACGGTCATCCAGCAAATCATTTCTTCAGCAATTGCCACAAAGAACTTGGGGTTGATTCGTCTTGTGGTCTGTGAGTGGAGCGACAAATTGGACTTTAGAACACTTGAGCAATATGCAGAGTCCCCATCACCATCATCCTCTGTGGTTCAACCATTTTTCAACTCTCCTGATGAATACGACTGGTTCTCCAGAGATCGATTAGGATCAATCATCGACATGAACGACGCTTGCGAAATCTTTTCCGTCCTTGGGATGTCTCAATGTACCCCGAACCTTCGGGAATTGTACATAAACGCAAGGCGAAAAGAGTATTGGGCCGTTCCTCCCGACATGATGGAGTTGACTGCCATCACCCTCTTGGAAATGAATCGAATAACCACCCTGGTTCTACGAGGGATGTGCGACGACTACCTCTTAAAAATCATCGGACAATCGGCCAAAAGTCTGAAGACATTGGACATTATGGGCTCACAATTCGTTACGGATGTAGGAATCAAGAACTTGTTCTTCAAAACTGTGACGGAAAATCCTGCAAGTTACCTACTCAAATCCTTCATGGACAAAAACCTGAACAAAATGAATGGCCTGGTGAACACTTTGGAAGTGTTGGATTACTCTTATACCAATGTAACTGGGATGGGAAGGAAGATGCTGTCCCTACTGCCAGGGGCTTTCATGTTCAAAAGAATATTTTCGCCAAAGGAGGACAACAGCTTTGGTCCACATGTCTTTTTGAGACAAAAGGTTTGCAATTACAGTGGGAATCACAATCATTCGTCTCGAATTTATTCGCATGTCACTTTTCGTTCAAGGTGTTGGGAGAACTTAAGATTCCAGCAGCAATTCGGGATGGTGATGACAGTGATGAACCCACGTCTTCAAGAACCACTTTCAAAAGGTCACTGGAAAAATTTGTCACAGGCAAATGCGTCAGCACCTTTTTGAGATTGTCAGACCAACATTTGTGGCAAAATTGCATACTCTGTCTCTTCAACTCTCAACCCCCGAACAACAATTCTGAAACAGCCAAGTTGGATTGCGGTATAAACGGTATCATTGTGGCCAACGATGATGGAAGGAGGGTGTACGGAACAGTCAAGTTTGAAAATCAAGTTGTGGAAGAGATCTACAGTATTTTCCCAGTCAACCTCAACGTTCTTGGCGAGGCTTGCCCAAAACTCAAGGTATTTTTCCATAACCATGAAGCATAGCGTGCCTCTCGAATATCTATCTATTCTTGAATTATAGTCATTTCGTGGTATTTTCACCGACACGTGGAAAATGAAATCAAGCGTCTTTGCTGAGATGACCATCCTCGACATGTTCGCTGACCCCTTGACCACAAGAAGTATCCTAGAGTTTGCACCAAATCTGAGAAAAGTGAGAATTAGGATCGTACGACAGGTTCTGGAGGATGAACACTTCCGCAATGCCCACACGTTCATGTGCTCTCGAACTCTGGAGGAGTTGTGGATTGCCCCAGGCACGTACAAGAAAGAAACTGACAAAGAGGAAGTACCCAGATCTGCGGATGACGCGGAATGGCAATCCTTCAATGAAGTTAGGGACAATTACTACGAGGCGGAGAACCTCCCTCGAAATGTCAAGAATAACAATGACAAGGCATCTTCATCGGACCAGCTCAATGTTCAAAACAAGAATGACGACGACTCCACGGAGTGCATGATTGAAGATTTGGTACAGTTGTCACCCACTTGCATTCGCAAGCTCATTGATGGTTGTCAGAAACTCACTCGACTTGGAGACGTAGCGTGGTGGACACAAGTGCAGGAAAAAGACGTAGAAGTGATTTACACGGAATTGCGGAAGAACAAGCGTGAGATCAGGTTTATTTGGGAGAATAAAATCCTTCCCAACGTCAACTAATATCTAGCATGGTCAACGCTAACATAAAACTACATGCTATTGTCGTTACTTGTGTAACAATCTAAATTAATCACAGTTTCTCAATCGAACATAAACCTTCAATTTACCGACTACTCGATGTAACAAGTTCAAACCATTGCCTTAATGCATCTGACAAAACAGAGGGTAAAGCTTGAAGGTCTCGTAAAATTATGTAAAAGGGAAACGGAAACTCGTCCATATACTTTACAAACTCAACAGACTTTCCTTCTCTAAAAATTGGTTTTTGTATATCTAAAATAGAGTGTTGATTTTCTGGATTGTCAACAATGGCGAAAACGGTGAAAACATTCTGTTCCATTGCAATTTTTACAGCATTGCTTACGACAGAGCTACCTTCATGACACACTGCTCTACCATCAGATATTATAAGTAACAACTGTGCCGTTTCAATTGGAACTGATGAATCTCCCATTGACTGTCGTGAATGATGGAACAATGTCGTGATGGTCTCTAGAAGTTGAACGACCCGTGTTTTCCTTTGAGCAAACGTGAACTTCTGGGTTAATCGGGCCCCACAAACATCAGTAAAAGGCTCATCGAAGGGATGAAGTAGCTGCACTTCTTCACCGAAACTGCAAATTCCCAACTGTCCGACTTCCAGTAAAGATAGCGCTTTAGCAGCAACCGCAACAGCAGAAAATGCCATCTAAAAATATTCCATTACAACAATTAGATAATACGTTTAAATTGGAATTGGCGAGATTTTTTATCCTACCTGTTTCGACTGATTGTCACTCATTGACGCAGAGTCATCCAGAGCCAGAACTATTTGATATTCACGTTTAGATGGTTGCGTTCGGCGGAGCCAGATTTTGTCTTTGCGAAACCCACTTGCAATATACGGAATAACCTAAAAGTCAATTTGCAAATTAAAGACCGTATTCGAGGAATAGTTCATTTCAACATGTAACTTGCCTTTCTCATGTTCAATCTTTTTCCAGTCTTGTAGTCCCCTTTCAGTTTGGCTGCTCTAGTTGGTTCAAGAACAAGCCTCAATTGCTCGCAAAGATCTTGGGCTAAAGGAAGCGTTTTACTCTCCAGAACATGCCATTCGGTTAGAAAGGATGCTTCCTGTAGCGACAAGTTTTCCATTCTTATGCTTTCGGCAGTTGAGGTGGATGCCACAGAAGTTGAGTCACGAAGGGATTCAATGATATTGGTTTGCGTGTGAAAGCTAGAATCTGAAGGACGTAATGCTCCATATGTGGGAATGACTTCCCCAGTTGTTTCAATCTCTTCCGATAAATCTAAAACTTCCTTTCTGGGTTTACGTTTTTCCGACGGCAGAGCTCTACTTAAGTCAGGTGCATTATCTTCGACCGCGTTTACATCCATGTCGTCAACATCATCGTCTTTGTTTTCTGAATCAGGATTTTTCGTATCCTCCTCCATATCTGGCAATATTTCAGAATCCTCCTTACTCCTCATGTCTTTTTGCTGATTGGCCTCATCAAATGTTGCATTGTCAATGGTCATGGTGTCAGATTTCTCATTCTGGCTTACATGCTGATACATGTCCGCCGTGTCAGGATTAGCGGTATCCATATCTTCATCCACATTTGCACTGGTGTCATCACTTTTGTCCTTTTTATCCAATGTGTTCAGACGATTCTTAGTCAGTTCTGAAGCCAGTGACTTTTCAGTGTCTGACTGCCCTGGCTTGCGTGAGGCATTTGTATCATCATTGCGTTTAGATGTGCTATTTTTCTCATCCTTTAATGTTAGTCCGTCTTCTCCCGGACCATCTTCACTTTTGACTTGACCTGATGATGTTTGCTGGTCTGAAGCATTCTGTTGCTCTTCAACACAGTCCATAATGTTAGGGTTCTCCTTTTGATTTTCTGCTGACTGAACATCAGGCACAGCATTGGCGTTTTCATTCGCTTCTTTATCGGACAAGTTGGACTGCTCTGCTAAATCTTCTGTTTCCTTCTGTGATGCTTCCTGTTCCACTGGCTGATCGTCCATTTTGGACTCTTCGCCTTCACCTTCCTCTTCATTGGTCTGACTCGTGCTTTCTTCGCGATTAACATCAAGCTCAGGTTTGTTCATGTCTTCTCCTTCATCTTCGCCATTGTCCTCACCATTTATTTCACTCTCGACAGCGTCCTCTTCTATTTTTTCGCTACTTAATTCATCTTTGTCCTCAAAATCTTCAATGTCTCTTGCATCTAGGTCATGGGGATTCTCTTCTTGTTTTTGAGAATCTTCGTCAGCATTGTCTTCTCCATCCAACTGAAGATTATCCGGCAAATCTAAAGCTTCAGGCTCCGGTAATTCCGCCTTCTGATTATGGTATGGATCAGTTTGATCATCATTTGGTTCTGCATCTTCGTCCATTTCATTAAACTCCTTCTGTTGCTTGTTCTCAGATGGGTCAGTTTTGGACTCTGCATTTTGAAGGTCGGATTCTTTCGGAGCAAGTTCAGGTTCTTGGTCTTGAGAGACGCCTTTTCCCTCTGCGCTTTCCTCTTTCTCGTCGTCGTCTTCTTCATCGCTCGAGCCACCCCACATCTGTTTAGATTAATACACAATAAGAACAGTGAAATTAGAATGGATTATTTCGCAGCGCTTACCTTATCATCAATCATGTCTTCACTGCCTTCGACATCTCCCATTTGTTTGTCAAGCTCCTCCTGTTCGTCCCCATCACTTTCGTCACTGTTGTCATCTTCGTCGTCTGCGCCTTTCTTGTCTTGCCGATCTTGTTGTTTCCCGTTAAAATCCTCGCTCATTTCAACCCCCTTATCGTCTTCATTTACATCCTTATCTGCAGAAGGCGCGGATTCTCCTGCCTTCATTGTATCGTCGAGTTGATCTTCGGATTCTATACGGTCTGAAACATCCTTAGCGTCTGACGTCAATTCGCCGTCTCCCATTCCCATGCCCGACTTAGCATCCAACTCTGCGCCCTCTTCCATTGCTTCATTCTCATAGTCCTTAGGAAGGCAAAATCCCTGCAAGTAGAGATACAAAAAAAATGGTTTTGAGAAACACTGACGTGTGAGCCAAAAGATCTGAGTATTGTCATTACCTTTACAGCCAATGTACCAAAAATTCCAGAGATGACATAGAGTAGCTTGCAACATTCTCGATGATTTTCTACTGCAAGCTTCAAGTAAAACTGACAAACAAGAATCCACTGTTTTAAGATCGGTTTCAGATAACCATAGACTGCGAGCATGTTAGCGAAGTCAGCCTTGTTTCGTCGTTTCCAAATCACATCTCGCAGGATAGATACCTCCTTGTGAACAACCGTTAGATTCAAGCTTCTTAGCATTCGTATGGATGGGGATTCTTTAAACACCAGTTCTTCAGTTTCAGCGTCAGGTTTACAGTTTTCAAGGTTCTGAAATCCCAATAAAACGTTGTCCAACACACGATTGCAAGCTACTCGAAATTTATGAAGAGTAGAAGATTCGGCTGTAATAGTGGTATCTGCATCATGCTCTAACTCAGCCATGAAGGCCTGCAACTCGGTAAGGTATTCAGCACTACACGAATACAATGCCGCCAACTTGTCGGAAACAATGGATCCGGGACACAGTTGTTCTAACAATGAAGAGAAGCTCTCGTTGACTTGGGTCAGGCGTTGGTTGCACTCATGTAACTGCGGAGAGTTGACTGATGTGTGAACTTTTCGTGAAAGGGTGAGCTGAGAAAGTGAGGTACCAAGAATTGTTTTCGTTTCACCGAGGGCGAGCAGTATCCTGTCCGTACATTCCAAAGTCAATTGCTTGTTATATACATCCGAAGGAAGCAAGGAATCAAACAACACGCGGTACTGACAGACATCGACTTCTAAATTGCAAACTTTGAGATAAAACTGGTCCAACCAAGTGTCTACTTCTACGGTGTTAGTTTCCAGTGCTTCATAGTGGCAGAGAACATGCAATGTCCATAATTCGGAAGACATTTTTGATATTTCTCCTCTCTGTTCATAGACGTTGGCAAACATTTCCATTGAGAAGCCCTTACAACGTTCGATAATCATTGCGGTCAATTCTTTGCTGGGAGATTGGAATGACTTGAGAAGTGTAGTTATTCTGGAAACACTCTTTAAAAAGTAGGTGTCACAACTGGTCCAAATTTTTGTCCAATCCAATACACTTTTGTTATTCTTGTTCAAACAGCTAACTAACTTCCAGCCGTTAAGTAAGTCTGTTGGTTGTATGAGAAAGTCATAAGGAGTTGAGGAATTGACCGGCAGCCTGTCGACTTTAACCATTCCTTTTTTGTACGACAACCCCATACCATTCAACACTTTGAATAAATCAGCCAAGTTCGTTCTTCGTAAATTATGAATGTTGTGCAGTGCCTTCTTACGCTGAGGACCACATTCAGGAATCTGAAATATTATTTTGTAAAATGCAAATAGTATTATACTTGGATGCATCAACAAGTGAAAGCGTGAAACTTACCGATTCATTCTGAAGTTTGTGAAGTGTTTCAATCACTTCCTTACTGAGACTGCCAAGTTCCTCTACCTGAGATGAAAAGCATGTCCCAATAGATTCGTACGAATGCACAAAAATTGTCCTCATTTTCAAAAACAGCCTGGGTAGTTTTTGGAAGCGTCGTCGTCGGGCAATAGTTGAGCTGAAATTAGCAACAACGGTGTCTGATGGTTTCTCTGAGGGCACAGTAGTTTCAGGAAGCAAGAACGATGCGACCTGGACAGTGATTTTCTTGTACTTATTCCCCTTGTCTTCATTAGATTCTACGTCTTCAACTAATGCTGACGAAACAGACGTTCTCATCGCTGATTTGAAATCGGTTAGTAACTTGTTTAGTGTCTTTTGACTCTTCTTGACAGAATCGGTTAGAGAAAAAAAGTTGGAATCATTCCATCGAGAAATTTTGACAAATTCCTTCAGCTTCTTTTCGACAGGCTCTGCGAGGGTTCGTATTCGTTCGGTGATTTTATCACGAAAAGTTGAATAATAACGCACGAGGTTCCATATTATCGAGTGCAGGCCGGTATCCAGCTTGTCGGCTTTGTGAGACTCCAATAGTACAAAGTAGCGATGTAAATCTTCCAAAAGCTTGAGACGAATGTCAAATTCTCCAATTGTGGATGATTCAATAAATTTTTGGAACATTGGTAGCAACACAGCGACACGGTCATCCGTACTCCGATGTGAGGACATCACTTCTTTGACTGTCGATAAGAGATGAAACCACCAAATCTTGGACTCTGATCTTTGCCTGTAACAAAGTTGTTGGTGTATCAATTCATGTACACAAAAGGAACAGAAAAGTACAACTTACAAGTTTAGATGAAAGTCCAGTAGGTTCTTCCAAAAACGCAACTCCATTTTCCGCCATGAGATTATCACGGTACTTAGCGCTTCCATTTGAGTAGAAACACTGACCCTTTTGCATGCTACACTTTCCCATTCTTGACAAGCAGCTGCAAATGTTTCAAAAGGTTAGATCATAAGTCCTCATTAAGGGAGATCAAGAGCTACAACAAAAAATCCGTCATACCCAATAGTAACTCTAATCCTGTGAGCAATTTCATAAGGGAACTGTCAACGGGAAAACATTCTATTCTGTCAATGATTTTCAATATCTGCAATGCCCAAACCACATCATTAGTTACTAAGCTCAGGGTTGAATGAATAGACGTGAATAAACGTCACCTGCTGCAGTGTTGGATGATCCGGCCACTCAGCTAATAATTCTTGAACCCTACACTTTATATCTTGAAACAAAGGACGTAGCTTTTGGGCTTCAGACAGGTTGGAGTCGTGGTAAAAGTTGTATTTCTTTGGATCCCAATTGATTTCAGTTCTCTTTTTCAAGTGACAATCAACGACGGTTGCTCCAATCAAGAATTCCGCTTCGTATTCACAGTCAATGTTGTGCACAAGACTGCCTTCAGATATTTGTGGACATACGGCTTGGAACCTACCACACAATAACAATGGATAGCCATTTCGTCTGTATCACTGAAACTTTAGATTCGAGCCTGCTTACCTTTGTAAAAACGGCGAAATGTAGTCACCCAGTACCGGCTTGGACAAGTTTCCACTTAACCATGAATTTGAAACCATCGACGTTGCGAACTCAATTAAATTTAGTAAGACTTGAATATCCTTCACTGTTAATTCCTCATGTGCTAAAGATTTGGCGTCTTGATCATCAACAAGTTTTGCGGGAACATTGTCATCTCCAAATCCTTCGGTCTTTTGCAAGTCAGTATAAAAGCTAGTAAACGAGGGAAAATTCTGTAAAAGATCAAACTGCTCTTGCTCTTCGTCTGATTTCTCCATTGCTCTCTCTTTTCCTTTGAACACATAAAATGCATCTTCTTCCTCCTTCTTTCTCCTTTTCTCCTCTTCTTGTCTGCTCCACCATTCGGAAAATGCATCAATGTAGTACTGCAACCTTAAGACGTCTTCTCGGGACAAGTAATTTTGTACTTTCAACTTGTTCAAGAATAGGGTGATGGAAGTCAGGAAAAGCCTAGATAAAAAAACATGTATACTATTACAGGACCCCTGAAAGGAGGCTTGAATAACCTTTTCTTAAATTTTCCATCGTCCGCTTTCTGAATCGCCAATAAGTTGCTTTGGTCAACTGTAGAATTCATTGGCCAAGTTATTAACGTCGTTGTCGGATTAACATCACAGAATGTCATCAGCCTTTTGATATTATCGGAGACAAATTGATATCCCAATGACGCCTGTTGAGGACAAATTAATTCATTGTCATACGATGTCCAAAAAACGGGGGAACACAGGTATTACCTGAACAGATGCTTCCAAAAAGGAAGCTGTAATGTCCCAGTACCAAAACTGCTTTTTAAGCTTGCTGACAAAATTCTTGTGGCAATCCAGCCAGTTATCACAATGTATGAGCAAACTTCTTAAATTCTGCTCGGAGTACGTTTGCAAAGAGGAATGGATGGCTTCGCAAAATTCTCTCGACTTCTTGAACGATCCAAAAGTGTTCACAAATTGCTGCAGATCCTTACACATTGAATTGTACTTTGGTGGATTTGGTCTTGGGAAGATACCAGTCTTTGATTCTTCTAGGTTTTCACTGTCAGTATAGATTCTTTGACCTACTGCTTTGACATAGAGAGGCAAATCTGGCGACTCGAAAGGTTCTTCAAAAATATTCCTGCCTTCTGAGACAAAGTGGTAGATTCTCCTGCTTTCCATCCATTCGTTGTAAAGTTGCAACTAAAGAACAGAATAAAAATTACAACATGCAGACAGATTATGAAAATCACTTTAGACCTGTTGAGCTAAAAATGATGAAAGGACTTCTTTTTCAACAACAGGGTCTACCGTCGGCAGGTAAGCTGCTACGTCCATCATAAAACTGGCAGCCTGGATCATAATAAGCCCAAGCTCAATGAAGCTCATTGCTCCTTCCTTCGGTCCCTCTGCCTTCTTTGATGCTAACTTGTTCAATTCTTCTATCCAGCTTTGTATTGCATTCTGTTCGCCTTCACCAGTAACACAGTTCCTCCAATTCAAGAGTACGGCGAGAAAGTTTCTGTTCTGCCTTCCTGCAACCAACTTGACATCGTAGTGGTACCGAGAAGCTGTCAACTCCGTGGAGAGCACAGACAGTAATTGGTCTTGGGCATTTTCAACATTGTTGCTACTTCCTAATGTGCCAATCTTAAATCTGTTCCTTTCAATATCAAACAGAATCCTTGAAGCAAATACTGACAGTAAAGGAGAGCAAAGGACATTCCCCACAGGAAAGTTGACAAAAAGATGGCGAAATCGTTCTAAATCTTCCCACCCCAAAAATGAGACGAGGCTGCCACTATTCCTTTCGTTGGAATAGGCTGTAACCAAAGGATTTACAAATTGAGGGACACTGCTCTTTGTACATCTATTTGACAGATGAACTAGCACGCGAAGTGCTAACAGACTTTGCACCGTTTCGTCAATTTGCGTGTCACCAGTCGTCTGCATACTTCTAAACCGTTCTTCCATCTCACCAACTGTTGCAAAACCTGAAATCAAATCAATTATGAAACCGGGACGGGAGTGAAATTATAAAAGTTCTACTAACCTGATGTTGTCAAAGACCCATTCGTCATAATATTCTTGGCTATCATAGTGAGAGTATGCTGTAAGTGACAGGCTTCGTTTTCCGAAAGAAATAATTCCAGCAACTTGTCCCGTGTGAGAAAATCATCATAAGACCAAACGAAGCTCAAGACTCTAAAAAAACAAATTCATGTCGACAGATGAGTATTATTGCATTGAGGACGAGGATGTGAATGTGAAAGAAAAAGACAAACTTTAACTTACTGCATGAACTGTTCAAAAAATTCAGAGCTTTGGGAGCCAATTAATGAACGGGGAGCACATTTATCTCTAAAAGTTGTGCTTTGCTTAAGCAATGCTTTGTCTTGATAACGATTCAAAGTTTTGGAACAACTTTCCACCAATTGTTTTAATTCACGTTGAGCTACGATCGCATTTAAATTGCCTATTGCAGGGACGGCTTGTTCCATAATCCATTGAACAATTAAGCTCATACTCGCCATCAACTTCTCGTCTGGAACTGGGGATGTACAACGTTCCGCACACATATCTGCAAGTCGTGTGCTCCACATTGCTGCAGTAAACCCATTCATCCAAACTTCCGCAAAATGCAATGGGTCCAATTTTTCTAGCGCTGATGTGGTTTGAATTTGGTGATGTGTTTCAGCGAGTGCTGACTCATACACACCGTTGAACTGAGTCGCAAGATTCCAAAAAGCTTGCAAGAACTCGAAGGCTGGCCCCGCATCGGAGAACTTCACGTTTTTAAGAGCAAATCCCAAAGTTCCTTTCTTTGGGGTTTCAGGAGAGTCAGAGTTGTGGTAGAAAGCACCAGTTTGATGGTACATCCGAAGAGAAATCCTTACATTTTGTAAAAAATGACGGATTTCCCCAATTTCATTTAATTCACCACACTTTGCAATTATATCCGGCATCTCTTGAACATCCCAAAATCGATGCTTCCAATCGATTAATGTTTCAAACTCTTTAGAACCCAGTACACTTGCCAACTTACTAGCAAAACTTGCTTTGCGCTGATGACGCAATCCTAAAGCTGAGGATAATACACTCGTATCCTGCTTCATGACTCGTGAGAAAACACACAATATCAAGAAATCTTCTACAATGTCTTTTCTGACTGGTGAACTGAATTGACTGTCCGTCGTCAAACCTAGTTGACCAAAGCACTGATCCAACGTTTCCACTTGCTTCCATACTCGATACAATTCTGAACTCACGAAATTGTGTAGTACCAACGGTAGCCTGAAAGAGAAAAGGTAAGCATACGCAGTATTAAGCATGCATTAATTTACATAGGGAACATATTTTTCCAAGACTTACAAAGCACCATTGTCCGTACAAGAATAAGATGGATGAAGGTGAAGGTTCACGAGTTTTTCGACCTCATTGGATAAAATCTGCTGTATTGTCAGACCCAATTCCGTGTCACAAGATTCGGCCGAGTAGCAATTACGCAACGACCGTGTACAAGCTTCTGAGAAACTTACGCCTTGCTGTAGCTGAAGAATAATTTCTTTTGTGCTTGAGACAATCCTCAAGAAACTAAACTCTAAAGGGGAAGACAGAAAACAAGCAAGGATTACACATTTTATTCGTATGATATGGTATGAATAATAAAAATTGTGATGATGATAGTGAATAAATTCATACCAGGCAGATATCGGGTGACACTAAGAATCTCTGAATGCAAATTTACAACAACTTGTCTCATAAATCCATTTCGTAATCCTTCTGCTCTTAAAAGATTTTCCAGATCGAAACGGTTAATTCCAAAGGGAGAAAGATATTCTGGTTTTCCATTTCCCTGTCTTGCATTCAGGACCCTAATATAAAATAAAGTTTTAAGTTTTGTCAACAAATCAGTCACAAGACAAAAGAGCATACCTAGCAAGTGTTTGTTCTTCCGGATCCTTATCAACAACGTCTAATACCTCTTCTTCAGACTCGAAGTCCAAGTAAATCTCGACACCACGATTCCTCATTGCTCTGTAACGATACAATTACATATTCAGTTCATGCAAAAGGCAATAATGGCATCTCCGACTACCTTGATATTTCACCATGAGAAGGATCGACGGTTAAAATTAGACGAAAGCTTGGATGCGGTTTCACTTCCAAAATGTTTCCATCAATACTTCCCCGTTCAGACAGTAGTATACTACCGTTTGGTTCCACCAATGAGTTTAGACGATCGAGAACGGCAGATGAGCAGCGATTGGCACCATCGATTAAAAACAATTCTCCTTGCTTCATAGCCTGTACATTTTTTTTTTGTAAAAGGGAAATTGAAATTATCATTAAGCGTGATGATTGCTACGGTTGAATTGTTATCCTAAATCCAATAGTGTAACAACCTGAATCAGTCGACTGTCGATCCATTGGAAAGCTCCAGTTTGACTACCAGTCTTCAAGTGAGTGTAAATTTGCTCGAGCTCTTTAGATATTCCAGAAAGCCTGTCGTCCTCCTCTTCACGGTTTTGAGAATTCGTTGTGTCGAATGAGCTCTGCTGGTCCAAGTCTTTCGAAGTATTTTCTTTATTTTCTTGCGAAGTCGAAGTCATACGATTGCAGGATTCTGATTTCAAGAATGATTTGCAATTTATGTAAACCATTTGGAGAAAGTCGACTCTATCCTGAATCCGCTTCATTTCCTCATCCAAGGAGCGTCCTTCTTCTACATGGTCAAAAACAAAAATACAATTTCATTGACAATAATTGTAAATAGATCAACAACACTATTGTTCCTGACATTACCTGGAGTCAAGTCAGTCATGGTTTTGAACAAGGTCCAGATCTCCATAATCTCATTATTTGCATGTTTATTTGAGAGCACTATCCGTTTCACCAGACACTGTAAAGCCTTCTCAATCTGCTTGTGGACATCACAAACTCGGCGATAAACATCCGCCTGAAATGACAAAAGAGGTGTTAGGTATTTGAATGGAATTAGACATTAATTGCCATTCAAAATACAGAATTCACAGCCTACCTGTTCGAATCCTCCTAGCAGCTCTAGTGTGTCCATCTCCGGTCCAGGATGTATCGCCTCTAAGTTTCTACCGCAAAACTCAGCTACCAACTTTACTAGGGAAGATTTTCCGCTTCCAGACGACCCGACCTGTTCAATAAGACCAATATATGTTATGTGTAAAATCAAAATCTATATTTCCGTTATTCATTCATCACAAACTTAAGAAGGCCCTTACCAAAATAGGCATCCATCCCACTTGGAGACACAGCAGAATTGCTTCTAACTGAGGTTTAAGCTTTTTAAGTGGCAGTAGTTTTTCGGTGGTATACTTCACACCATTCATTCTTTCAAGGTAAACAAAGTCATTGCAAACGGCCTCACTCTTCAACACGATGTCGAAAGATCCCATCACAAGAGAATTGCTTGTCACTGGTGTCAATGGAAAATACTTTTTATGTATGTCAGTAAATAGTTTTAACACTTCAAATCGTTCTTTGGTCGTTCGCATGCGTATGCCGTACAACAAGTCTACGTACTTCTCAGGACAAAATTCCGTGAGACGACCACTCTTACGATTACTTACTATTAGTGATGCCCATCTTAACAAGTCTCTTAAATTAACTTCCCACGGGGAACCTTTGGCACCGAACTCATGCTTAACACATAAACTTGTGTGTAAACGAAACGAAAATTCAGACATCATGGTGATAACAGTGTCGGGAAGAGTAGGATAACAGTTCTTCAATATGAATTCAAAGTCTTCTGTAGCAAAAGCACTCATGTACACTTTAATAAATCTGTTCAAGAAAGACTTGGGCAGCCCTTTCCTTGCCCCTCCTTGGCGCACTGGATTCTGACAACCAAAAATTCTTGAAAAGCTTGAACTGTCAGATTTTGAGATTTCAAAAGTTCTATTAAGTTCAGGGATATAGACAGTTCCTCGATGATCTAAGCAGGCATTTAAGCCTTCCAGTACAGACTGACTTGCAAGATTGAGTTCATCAAGTAAGATCCATGAGTTGTTTTTCAAAGCTTGTAAGAGAGGTCCATCTCTCCATTCAAAGTGACCTCCTTCTTTTCCCTCTACGGGTAGATCCGCACCAAACAAATCAGCGATATCAGTTTGCTCAGATAAATTAATTCTTGTCAGGGAATGTCCAGACACTTTGGCCAAAGCAGAGACTAGAGCAGTCTTTCCCACACCAGGAGACCCTTCGAGTAAAATTGGTTTCCTTAATTGCATTGCTCGGATCAAGCGCATGGCATTCACTGAGGTTCTCGGGGCTTCAAGGGTGAAATGTTCCATCGCTTCTCGAACAGGGGAATTGGGGTTGAACGGTAGAAAGAAAGGTCCAAAACTAATACCACTGTTGTCTTTGCTGAAATGTAGTGCTGTTTCAGAAGTCCGTTCAACTGACGTTTGTGTTGGAACCTTTGGAACAAGATTTTTTGCACTCAAGCCATTCAAATATTGTTGACACTTCTGAATTAGCTCTTCAATCCCAAAACTGCAACACGAACAAAATGTTAAAGTTCCGTATTGATACCACTAACTATTATGCTTAATGCAATTTCATATTCCTACCTGTCGGTACTACCCTCTCCTACTCCCAACGAATCCAAAATGGTGAGGTAGGCACCATGTCCTATGGCCTCTGTCACCGAAATCGTGGTAGGGGGATTAACTGAGATATTGATGAATTTCACCCAGGACAAGTAATCCCTTACACTAAAGACCAGTCTTTGTCCGAGATATCCATTTTTCAACCAATGGACAAAATCGACCAGGATTAACCCAATACCTCTATTCTTCAATTGGCTATCTAGGTTATGTTCTACGATCAGGCGTAAGTCAGCGTCACTTGTAGTAGAATCGCACCATATTTCTGTTAAACGATTTCGTAACGCCGGGGACAACTAAACGAAAAAATACAGCACTTAATATTCATTCTGAGAATCGGGCCATTCCGCAATCTCACCTCTTTCTTCCCGTAATCTCCGCTGGGATTCATTGTACCAATGAAATGAAAGTTCTCATCAGCAACAATCACCTTTGGAACGTCGTCACCCTTCTCAGCAACTACTAATGTTCTTTCAGGTTCCAGAACGGAGTTGAGTCTTTCAAGAACGGAATCATCAGCCAAAGAGATCTCATCGGCTAAAAAGATACCGCCTACTTCCATCGCTTCTACAAGAGGACCGTCGACCCATTCAAACAGCCCTTCCTAAAAAATAACAAAATGTAAATGTCATTCAATTGCGAGTGTACAAATGTAAGCCTTCACCTTCTCATCGTGGTTCCTAATAGGACATAAGCCACCAAGAAAATCACTTCCTTCGCTATTCATGTGGCAATTTACAGTAAACAATTGGCGACCTTTCAAACAACTGTATAACTGGACTGCTGTAGTTTTTCCACATCCAGTATCTCCTACAAGTAGTAAGGGCTCCTTAAATTTCATGGCTGATCCAATCAAGACAGCCAAACGTCGCATTGGGTAAGTCCAAACAATATGCACAAATTCGGGAATGTTAGAATTCAACACTTTCTCCAGAATATCTCTAGTGACAGTTGAAGTATTGGCATGTAGTCCAAATAAATTGTTGGGGTTCACTACTCGTTTAAACCGCTTCTCTAAAACTTCTCTGATCACTTCTGACTCTTCAGTTTTCCTCTCCTTGCCAGCGAGAACTAAATATCCTTCGTCCGCCAAATGCTGGTCCCAATCATAAAACTTGGTTGTCTGTTGTCCACTCAATCGATATCTTTCTGCCCATCTAAACAGGTCACGAAGAGTGGCAAACCCATGTTTCCCATCCAAAGCAGCACTTGCTTTTCTCCTGACCTGAGTTTAGCAGTCGGTATTGAACATTTATCTTCTATTCTAGTTATGCTATTGTTAATGTTATCTTAGTTTGACTACCTGCAGGTCTTTTAAAGTGCCAATAATTTTTTGCAATAGGAGTTCGGGATAGCACAGCGAAGATGAAGAATGGTCTCCAGTTCGGTGGATGGGATTTCATCAAAATGCAATTCTACAAATCGGTTCCGAAAGGCACGGGAAAGCATCTAATGAAAAAAATCTCATGAACGGGATTCTTCTAACCATCCCACCCCCCAATTTAGAAAAAAAAAAAAAAATCACCTTTCTTCCACCATACAGACCAGGAGGGTTTTGAGTGGCAAAAAGCATGAACCTTGGATGAGCCGTGACCGTTACTCCAGTTTCTGGGATAAAAAGCTGTCTATTGTCATCCAACAGTCTATTCAGAGACTCAAGAACCTCGGAAGGTGCCAAGTTTAGTTCATCCAATATTACCCATTCGCCTTTTCGCATGGCCTGAACAAGAACCCCTGTAAGCAAACAAAATGTTGACATAAACCAATGATGAGACTTGTTGAGGTACAAGCAAACCTTCAACAAATGTCAATTTTCCATTTTTGTCGGCTTGATATGATCCAACATACTCTTGCAAGTCTGTATGCTGATGGTTGTTGATTCTATAGCATCGATTTCCGGAACAGGAAGCTAAGTACTGGATGAGACTGGTTTTCCCAACGGAAGTGGCGCCTTGAATAAGTACGGGGAGCTTTCCTGCCGCAACAATTCTACCAATATCTTTCAAATTTCTTCGAACACTGTCCGTAATTATATAGTCCTCTGGCGTTTTCATGTTCAGATCCCCTCGATGAATCCAATAACCTTCAACCTCCACAAAACTATTCGGCTCTGGACATGGCATACGCTGCTTCATAATTGAAATGCTACTCCGGTTGCCCAAAACATATCTGCGTGGGAAAAAAATTAAGAGTAACAACTAATTATTTCAAATGAATGTCGTCTCTTGTCTCTTACTTTGCCACGAGCGCTTCCACAACAGGATGTGACTCAAAGCTTAATTGGGTCAGAAAACTCAAACAAAACGATTCGTACAAGGAGCGAGTGACACTTCCGAACAAATTTAACGAAGCAATCTTCAATGCTCTACAGAAAGTTCTCAAACTGTAGTAAGGTCGTTTCCCAACGCCATCCGTCAGAGAGGTCTTTGAAACTTGTTTCACTTTTATGAAAAACTGAACAATGCTATCAATTTGCGAATTTGATAAACACAAAGCTTCCAAGTAATCCGACACTAAAACACGAAGTTCTTCTGCTTCAGTAAGTTCTTGGACGAATATTTCTGAGAATCTAATTTGAAAATATTAAAGAACGTTACCTTAAATGTTGATAATAAGGTTCGTTTGTTTCTTACCTATTACGAATCCCTATAGGCAAATCCTTTTTGCCAACGTCGGTTGATGGATTCATGGCTGCGAAAAGGTGAAAATTTTTGTGTCGTTGAACTGGCTCATCATCGCCCTTCTCCCACAAGTGAATTTGAGCGTTTTCATCCAATATTCCCGAAAGACACTGGAGCATTTCTGAGGTTGCTAGATTAATCTCATCTAATAAGATCCACTGGCCTAAGAGACACAAAAAGATAGGTGTTACAACCACAACGAACTTATAGAAGTAGGTTAGATACTGACCATTTTTAATAGCCTTTATCAAGGTCCCATCAATGAAAGTAAAAGCAAATGGGCTATCCTCAGCCTCAAGCATTTGCGAGCTAATACGTTTCAATCTACCAAACAATTTTCTCCATCTGTAAGGTAAGGATATCCATGTTACGCATTGCGTACAATTGCCTTAGTTAATTATTAATTGATGCAGCTTACCGGTCGTACATTGCCTGACTCAGTTGAAGTGCTCTTGTTAAGGCTGGCTTTTCAACATGCATTATTAGTTGAATAAGATCCTTCCACCTCTTGTTTGCAAAACACGTCATCACATGGTTCAGATACTTGGAATTTGATTCTTGGTTGAAAGTTTCAACAAATAGGTTTTCAAAGTCGGCCCGAATAGGTAGAAATATGTACTTCAATTCTACCGGTTTATAGCTAAAATATATTTGTACTTAAGCACGTGTGACATTCAATATTTTAAGATACGAATGACAACTACATACCCTCCGAGAAGGTCTACTGAGTCGCTCTGTCGATTTAAATTAACAACGACCAGTTCACGATTGAGCATTTTTGCCAAATGTTGGACACATGAGGTTTTTCCTACTCCTGTTTCACCAACTAACAGAACTGATTCCTTGTTGCTTATGCACCCTGCTACGGCTTGTAATGCATTACAGGAGCGTCTTGTCATGGAATAGATATCAGTTCTAGGTACAAAAGACACGGTTGTGATATGATATTATTGACCTTCCACCAGCATTCATAATGAAAGTTACGTAACGCAGCGTACTTATTGCCCCTGCTGTATCCAAGTTGTGAAGGTAAAGGCAGGGCAAATCTACCGCAAATAAATGAATTAGACGGGTCCGACATGTGAACTGTGGGGGTGTGCATAGTTAAAAAATATTCCGCTTTGGCTGGGAGAAGATTCAGATTTGTGCCAATTAGTTCAGCCTTTGCCTGTCTCAATTCTAAAAATAAATAAAAAGTCAGCATGGGAAACAAAATTTTATATGAAACGGCATACCTTCGTCCATGAATGACACAACAAAGAGATCCAAAGCGTCTTGAAATACAGATACAGCAGTTTCTCCTAATGAAAAGTCTGATCCAGTAGATATTCGTCCACACAACTTTAGCAGGTCCCTACATTCATAACAAAGACGCTATTATGCTATAATTGCTCTGAATGGATAAAAAAACAATATATTGGTTACCTGAAGGATAGATTGCGCCCACTCCTGCTAATTTTCCGAGCATATTGCTGTTCATTTAAGGCAAAAAATATTCTTACTAACACTTCAGCAATTTCTCGCAAATACGGGAATCGATTGCATATAATAGTTTTAATTTCATCTGCGGAGTAGGCGTCCAGATAAACTTTCTGCCATGATTTCCCGATGCTCCGGTGTGAAAACCCCTGGTTTGCTCGTTGTTGACTCCGGCACGTAGCAAAAATTCTGAAATTCGGATGAATATGATCGATTTCGCCATATCCAGGAACTGAAAGTAGTTTAGAGTCTATAAAGCCATCTAACAGCGCAATAACGTCAGCGGGAGCCGCGTCAATGTCTTCAAATATTATCCAACGCCCTTGTAGCACGGCTTTCGTTAAACTACCAGGCTTCCAAACGAAATGGCCAGGGATATCCGTTGAGTGGTACGAACCCAAAATAACTCTTGAGTCTAGCTGCTCACTCATTTGAACGGTAATTACGTCCGGGAATGTTGTTCGTCCAAACAATCGAAGTACTTGATGTAAGGTAGCAGTCTTTCCGCATCCAATGGGGCCGATCAAGCAGACTGGTGTTTTATTTGTCACACTCAAAGCTATGTTTTTCAGTCTTTCCACAAATGACGAAAACAACACTGTCTCAGCATCTGAAATGTCCAATTTGTGTTCCTGCTTGACTATAATCCCGTCAAGATACAACATGCAACTTTCCTTCTCCAACCTTGTAATTCCTACAATACAATATTCGAATATTCTGTTAAGATTCCACAAGAGTCACCAGAATTTGCCAAATAAATACGTACCTGTATCAATTTGACTTATTGATGCCGATGTTACGGGAAAGCAAAAATTGTCATTCAGCAATTCAATCTTCCGCTGGATACTTAGTGAGACAGCAGTGCATTCTTTTTTCGCCAACTTCCAAGAGTCCATAAGGCGTTGCGTTTCTGTTTCAGAAAGTTCTAATAGTTTTCCAAGAATGAATGCAGCACACCTAAAAATAATGCGAGATATTTATATACTTGACCTCCAGAGTTAGAAAAAACAACGGCAACTAACCATTTTATCTCAGGTCTTAGTAAAGGTTCACTGAATTGACGAAGTACATCCATGTCCCAAGATTTATACACGTATAGAGGCAACTGTAGAACAACAATAACCAAACTTTCTAACAGTTGCTGAACAAAATCACTGGAAATAGGGCGAGTGGTGGTGCCATCAACTGGATTTATGACTACGAAAGATACGGGAATCTTCATCTTCTTCTTCCTAGGCTCTTCAGACGAGGGACAATTATTCCGCACAAGCGAAATAGTTTTCAATGGACAGTCATGATTTACGTAGAACATTTCGGCAAACCTACAAACCAACAAGATAAGAATGAATGGAACTCAATTATGCATTCTTGATGCAAAAAGCACACCTTCTGACAGCGGAATAGGACCAAATTAATTTGCTTATCATCACAGTCATGCAGACGGTATCCGGGTGGTCCATCAAACCGTCCATCACAGCCATAAGCAACTTTGAGCTATCTTCACTGTCTGTCACAATTTGCAAGGCGTCCTCCGGATTCTGTATCAGCTTTTGGCGTAGCTGGACAATTCTTAAAGCAATTTCTTCTCTATCTTCAATTGTCTAGAAAAATAAAATACGTACATCAACATACATTTGCTCAAATTGATTAGAAGAAGACATACCACAGGAGGAGGGGGAGGAGCAGGAGGGATGATATCTATTTCCATTTCTTCTTCAGTCAAGTCAATGACTTCCATCATAGACGGAGGGTTTGAAGACGACGGAGGTGACGAGGATGGGGGACTCAAGTTCACCTTCCTCTTCCGTTGCTTATTCTTCCCCATCCCACTTATCTTTTGATAATCCACTTTATTGAAGAATTCTTTTGATGAACAAAACAGACTTGACTCACTCCACGTGCTTTTGTGCTCAAAACAGCCGATTGAAATGTGTTTTGATACGGAGTCAAATTGAATCACGTTCATTGCCGGGTCGGATTCACTCGATGACTGCTTCTTCCGTGCAGCTGTTTGCACGGCTTTTGGATTGTTTTTGTCCAGCCGAAAAAGGAGGTGAAAGCCTTTGTTTTGTTCAAGTGACCTAGACTAGTTAAATTACCTGAAAACTACTAAATAGACAAAATGGCGCAGCAGTTGGACAGTTTCGTCAATAGTAAGTGTGACCTTTGTCTTCTTTCTTTTTTCATAATGAATATGAATTTCACCGGAATCTGTTTGTTCATATTTGCAGAGATAGTGTCTATAATTACGTCGGACGGTCGGAATTTTGTGGTGAGTAAAAGTTGCATGGAATGTGTGAATCCAATTATCTTGTTTTGTGATTGTGCAGGGTACGATGAAGGGCTTTGACCAGACGTTGAATCTCATTCTGGACGATAGTCACGAGAGAGTGTACAGTACAGGAGGGGTGGAACAGATAACCCTGGGTCTACATATAATTAGGGGTGATAATGTGTAGGTTGACTTGCTTTATTTTTAAATTGCGCGATGTCTTTACGAGTGTGTGCTTGTTTGTCATTACAGTGCTGTCATCGGAGAGTTGGATGAAGAAGCGGATGCAAGACTGGATTTGGCCTCGATAAAAGTAGATCCGCTAAATGCAATTGTCCACTAGGCTAAGCTTGTTAATTAGTTGTTCTATTTTATAAATCTTCCCTTTTGTGCCCTATCTACAATAACTTATAGATAACATAATTTTTGTTACCAAACTTTTGTTAGGTTGAAGTAAATGTAATGCCTCACAAATTCTACTCTCGGCGTCAGGCCCTTCATTGCTTAGTCCATCTGCCATTGTGTAAGTACCTATGTACCACACTCCTGTGGAACATAGAATTGTAAAATATTTACGAAACTATATGGATTCACATATATCTCTATCCTAAGGATGTATGTATGATGTGTCTGGTTTGGCTCGTGGTGGCGAAGAAAGCTAATAACTTGGCTATTTGCTTCATTGCGCTTTCGCCTCCATTGTCCTGTTTTTCCTTTGTTCTGCAAATCCTTATAAGTAAGTGAAGTGTATGGTATAAGTGTTACTTTATTACTTCCGGTTACATGAGCAAAGGAAGGCTTCCCCATAGGCGTTCTTCTTCAGAATCCGATATATAACAGGTCTAATAAGACAACTGCGAAAATACCAGGAAAAGCAAACTTAACGCTAAAATCAAGCCCTTTCTCTCCTCCACACTTGTGGCCTGAGGGATCTCAATTTTTCTCTCCTAAGCAAACTCCTCGTGTTTACATTTGAATTCTGGCCCTTCCCTTGTTGCAGGATTTCGCACAATGGTACCTTTAGTACAAAGTTGCTGAATGAATATTTCATTCACTTGCTTATCCTATAGTCAATTTCTTTCAAAATAAATTCTATCCGGACAAAGTCAAGTGTGTTGAGAATAGACGCTTTCTCTTAAACTTAACTTTGCTTTTTGGTGTCGGGGTTAAAGGATCTATGCTTTCTATTAAGAGAAAGGGACAAGGCCCTGCCAACTTGTGCCAACCCAAACCCACCCTTTAGTTCATTTACCCACTTTACTCTCACCACTTTCTTTCCCTGTACATACATAACCAGTTAATACAATCGTAAGAAGCTTATGCCAAAGGAAAAGCAAACGAAAGGAAGTAATGCCAATCCTTTTCTTCAAGAAAGGGAGGTAATAAAATGAATGGCAAATTAAAGCCAAAAGGATTAGACGTGGTGGAAAGTGGAAGGAAGCCATTTTGTGTTTGAAGTCGAAATTATACAGTGCAAGAGGGCTTATACATGTGGACCCCACATAAGTATTGCACACTGCTGTTCTACTAGATATACATTACATTGGATTGCTTTGCTAATTTTGAACAATAGAGTCTCAAACTCACTTTCAGAAACCGTTTGAAGCTTTGAGAACATTCCTCCATAGTCTGCTGCTATATACTTTTAGAAGTCAAGTGGCGTTGATGGCTTTGGGCTTTTGAATAGAGTTTGGCAGAAAGAAATAAGAGAGTATCCAATTACGCAGTGAACCTTACTTTCTCCCTAAGACGAGACCACATTGTGTAATGTGTGTTTCATGATTTGGTATTTTATAACCAAGTCATTGTGCAAGGACCCAGCAGAAGTCTTTTGGCTGTGTGGTTGCACGGCGAATTAAAATTGGTTTGTCTTTGAAGTCCAAATAATTATATAATCATTATGGACAGGGTATCATCAACGAACGCGTCAGGTCACAATGCCAATAGTTTATATCAAAGCAGAATGCGTTTTAACCCTTCCTACCTGGAAAGACGAAGGGAAAGCGATGTGATGATATTGTACATAGTATTCCTATTCCATAATGACGAACCCTTAGTTGGTTTCTTTCTCCCAATTCACTTTCATTTTCATTCCTTAACCGCTGTTCCTCCAGAACCATTGTATTCCCCGGAGGTGTTAAAAGGAAATGAAGAAACTGCGTATACGGACTTAGAGTTTTTGGTTTCTCCAAGAAGTTACGTTGCATTGCATAGCATATAATACGTAATTCGGAGGTCGCAAATGTATGCCACTCTTCTACATCTTATTTTCATCGAGCAGACAAAGGTAAGTTCACTAGACTTGCAAAGGAAGGATGTGGTTTTTGTTTGCCTTATTTTGTGGGGTGTCGTGAGAGTCCCGAGTAGGAGTATTGTTTTTAATGGAAGGGATACATCGCAATTGAACATGCACGTATACGCAAACATTGATTCAATTGAACTCGAGGAAAATTGGGTTTCAATTATACACCCAAATGTTCTACAATTACGCAATAAATAGAAAAAGTCCTCCTATAATTTCTTGGTGGTATGTATGTATGTGTGTATGAAGAGAAGAAAGGGAAAGGCGTGGAAGGAAGGAGTTAGAAAGTTCCCAAGTGTGTGGGGCCGATGAGTTCACGAAGAGGAAGTAGCATGAGATGAGACTGCATACATTTCCTGAAGGTCTTCTTCGTAGGAGTGCGTTACCTTTACTTTCCCTTTCCCCTTTGACCAACTTGAAGCCTTTTATTTCAAGACAGTTAAATGAAATTGGAAGTCTGGTCACGTGTGGCCATCTTGTTAACTCCCATGTTCATCTTCCTTTCGCTGCCTTGAGTTGACTCTCGTTGGAATTGGAGATGTGATGTGATGCATGCATGTTGTAAGTAGTGGTGGCCACAGTTTAGACCTTTCTTTTACGAATGGATGGGTTCATACAAGGGTCCATTTCCAACACTTCCCACTCACGTTATTTCCTTAACTGGTGACTTTGTACATAGTCCCTGACTTATCTATATGGCGAATCCAACTTGTATCTCACTTTACCCCCATGGCTCAACTACAATTGTTAAAATTACGGTCCATTAGTGTAAACGGGAAGTGAATTGAACCCATCCGTCTTCTTCAATCCTCCAAGTCAAGCTGTAATTGTTTTTGAACAAACAGATTGCAATGCAGTAAATACCTTCATTCCGGGTTATCATTTTGAGATGGTGAGAGCCTGGTGAAAGTATAGAATAAATACCTTCTGGCGGTCCAAGTGAAGTCAAGCATAAAACAGTATCCGGAGTGAAACATACATCATAAGCATTTGGAGAAGGATGGACGGATAAAGAAATCTCTTACTAGATAGAAACGACTTGGCTATGATATTTCTGTTGCCGTTGTAGTTGTAACCCATATTTCTTCAGGGGAAAGGCGTAGATAGATGCAGGGTAAGGTCCGGAAATTACAAGACGACAGTAACCAGAAAGATACTCATCCTCTTTCCGTAACCCCTAAACTTAAGTCATATATGCGGCGATTTCATATAACTTGCTTTCACTCCTTCGAACGAAATGGCTTGAGGAAACTCGGTCAGCCCTTAGCTCATCGAATCAATGTCCATTTCGAAAATTCCCTAAAGTTTTTAAAGGAAATACAGATTTCGCGATTTCAAAACTCATGTTATGATAATCATATCAACCCTCCCATATTCCAAGCATTACGACCACCATTTTTGTATCTGAAAGAGGATGCATGGGAGAAAGTACGAGTGAAGTAGGTACCCATGTTGAGGGATCTGAGGCCCAACGGTGAACGAACGTGTTGATGTACCTAAGGTGCCTGCATGATTCATTTTTCCTTAATTTTTCAACGAAAAAATACTTTAGATGATCTTATTTTGCTTGCGAAGATGATGGTGATGATGAGACCCTACTCCCTTGTGTCTGCCTATCCTCAAATATAAGGAAAGAAAGAACGTTGTGAGAGATATTATAACGAGACTATGATGATACGGTTTGTAGCAAGTAGCTAAAAGTGTGCATGTACAGAATAAAAATGACCCTCGTGTCACCCCAAAAGTGTTGTAAATCATGGCATTTCCTCAACCTCATCTTCATTTTGTGTACTCGCTTTACTTCATACACTTTACTTTTCACTTCAACTTCACTCTCTCCTCTAGCATTTTCTTAAATACGTCATTCCAGGCCCCGTTCTTTGCCTTTTCTTCATCATTGCCGTCCAACTTCTCACAACACACAACTCACTCTGACTATCATCTCGCTTTCACTCTCATTCTTCTGTCACAGTGACTGCCACATAGTTCATCATGCAGACTTTCTATGTTTTCAAGGAAAATCCTGCCTATCTTTTTTCCATAATGGACGTCGCATCTTCTCTGCTTTTCCCACTATTTTGTCCCCTACAAACTTTAGAATTTATCTGGAAGACCGAAAGACAGTGTTCACTTCGACCCTGTTTTTTGGACGACAATAGTAATGCGAACATGGGAGCAAGTTTTCACAAGCTAGTATTTCTTCTGACTGAGCCCAAAACAACCTGCAAAGTGACTTTTATTTTTTAATTCAAGTCAATTTCAGACTTTTTCCGAATCATGAGTTTACAGGTTGCTCGTGTGGGAAAAGTCTTCGCAATATACAAACTTGCCGTTTTGAGAAAGTAAATTCCTACAAATAAGGTCACATACAAAACACAAGTGTCCAAAAGTTTCTTTTGTAGAAGGGACCAATTTTGCACCCGGATAATTTGTATGCGACACAACCCCTCCCGGCTGGAGGCTGGGTAGAGCAGTCTGTGTGTATATAACACAATGGGTGGTGTGCAACGAAGAAAAAATGGTAAACTTCACTTTCACTCCGTTCGACTTGGCCTTCTTCTATGGATCCTTCACCAAATTCTAAACTTATCAACAGATATAAAACTCCAGGTGACATTCCTAGGGTATGTATTCTGGCTGCAGTCGTAAACAATCCACTTGAGCCAGTTTACAACTATTTTGAAGGTTCAGATGTCTGTGTCAAATCAATTGTTGTTAGCATATCATGCAATCATTATACAAAACAGGCATAAAATGCTTTCACTTGTTCTGTGCATTCCAAAATAGTATAATAGTTGGTCATTGTCGCAACTTCGACGATTCAATGTATGGTAAGGGAAAGATAAAAGGTGTCTCTCTTGCAGCAGTGAGATTCAGTTAGACATGGCACGTAGCATTAATCTCAACATACTTATCCAACCGAAGGGCAGTGGACAGTTTTTATCAGCCTGGACGCAGTCATATCCTTCAAGCGAGAGTTCTACTTATTCATCACACTAAGCTTTCACTACGAATAATGAAGGCACAATTTGTCTACGGATTCAATTGTGACAAGCCGTCACCAACATTTTATTAAGATTTTTTGGTTTTTGACTGAATGATGCTCACACAATTCGTCGCTTCTCTATATTTTTGTCTATTTGTTGTGCGTTAAATCCAACAAACTCTTTTAAACTGTTGTCTGCTGCCGTTGTTACTTTTTCCTTCTTCCTCTTCTCTATTACTTCCTGTCTGCCCCAGAATCCTCATTTCTTTTAAGACGCAAAGAGTTGTAAACCCCGATAGCAAAAGTAAACGCATTTTGCTCTGCCTTGACTGGGCCATCGTTCATGTAACTCTATTTCATTTCATTCTCTAGCCAAAAGAGGAATTTCATTCCACAAGCTAAGTGTACTCTGGAGTGGGACGAAGAAGGATAATATGACAGCCACACGCAGAGCCCATCATTTCCAGTTATTCTGTGCCAAATCTGTAGAAATGTTGGCATATGGTTGCTTTCTCCAAACATGTTCCGCATATAAAATGAATCCAAATGAATAATGTCACTCTCTCCCTCACCCCCATATTTGCCTGGGCCTTCTCCCTATCTTTGATCCAAATTGTGAGTGGTTATCACATCACATCATCATCCTGATATCATCACTACCTGAATAACAGCAGTATTTCATTTGGTCATGCCTCCCACATGCATGCCATGTCCCATATTGTATGAGGTCCATTTCCTATCAAGTTAAAGTCAAAACCTATTTAATTTTGTTGGACTGGCTTTTTCACTTGAACGGTTTGCATCCAATTTTTTTTGAACAATTGAAGATCTTCCTTTTAAGTATTCACTTTATCATGGATCTGACTTCTTTTTCGCCTAAATGGGCATGTGATATAGGAATGGTCCGGCAAGAGGGAAAGATTCTTTTACGCATTATCTTTGGACATTATTCAAATGTTTGAAACTACCCAGGCACTTTCCCTGATTCTGGAAACTTTTACGTAGACTTCAATTCAATACTTTTATTTCATTGTCAATTGGAGTATTTGCTACAGACAGACACTTAAGATTCTTTGCGTCTCTTGTGAACAAACGGAAAACCAATAAATATAAACACTTTTGGACTCACTGCATTGGAAATAATCGAGCTCGACTTCTTTTATGTGCGATTGGAATGTGAAGTATTGCTTGTTGTGCACTTGGGTCGGTAGCACTTTTGACCTCTTATGAAATCCACTTGCCACCGGACAAACAAGCAAACCAATAAACGCAGGGGCGAGCGTTGTTTGGTCTCCAGATCTACTGCCCATTTTGTTCAGCCTTTCTCCGAATATTTTTCACCGCATCCACTAAAGAATTCTTTCGCTAGACATGTCCTGACCCGTGACATTTGCATTTTGAAAATACTTT
Source organism: Isotomiella minor (assembly GCA_034696445.1). Classification (NCBI taxonomy): domain Eukaryota; kingdom Metazoa; phylum Arthropoda; class Collembola; order Entomobryomorpha; family Isotomidae; genus Isotomiella; species Isotomiella minor. The sequence continues at coordinate 28,050 of JAQIWU010000228.1, forward strand.
GTGTCTACACTGAAGCGAACAAAGCGTTTCTCCCTCCCCTTGTGAGCAAAGTAACATTAGGGAAAACTTGTATGCAAATCATTTTGCAGTTAGCGAAAATTACGTTTGCTTGGCCCTAATTTTTATAGTTGCATTCTGTTCGGCCGTTAAAAAAACAATGAGAAAGCAGTGGATTGTAAGCATTGAAAGTAGCAGGGTCATTAAAGAAAACACTTTTATTTTTACATAATATACGACTTAATTACCAAGAAGTAGGTTGATCTTCGCAATTTATTTGCCTCATCTTGTAATGCGCAGAATACCGCATAATGAATTGGGGACATAGCAAAAGCAGTAGTAAATATCGGAGAGATATACCAGGGTACACAGGCAGTTGCTCACGTTCTTTCTTCGGCAACAGGGTAAAAGATCCAGACAACAATAATATCAGTGCCTTGTCCTAAAATTCTGTAGGGGATTAGTGGGGAGGGCTTACATTTGCACTTGCCTAAAAAGGTTACACTCTTTTGATTCCTTCACAATAATTTCTGCGAGTTGTCGGAAGACAGCAGCGAGGGAAAGGCGAGGTGAAATATATTTAGTAATAAAATGCAAGAATGTACGTATGAAGCAGTAAGTTACACAGTGTTTTTTGCCTTCTTCTTTTTTCCATTCCATTCTTTCTATACCTTCTACCAACACCACCACCCACCCGCTTTCTCTACTGGCTTTCTATTCATGTGCATTTTGTATGTACGCACTTCATCTAAATAAGAATGAAAGTTGTGACAATAGCCGCACTTCCTTTTTTACTGCCCTACTGTTGAATCGTTAGAGTTATCTGTGACAAAGAATAGTGAAGGAATACGAACAGTTGCATGAAAGTAAAAGTTGAGGAGAAAGTGAAACGGACAGTTTGGAATACGCCAAAGGCTAGAGTGAATAGAGAACTGAAGATTTTTCACTTCCAAAATGGGAGGGCAATTTAACCAATTTATTGCGGCTACAATCGCTTCATTTCTCTAAGTTGTATGTCTTCTAATGTGAGGAATATGGCCGAACTTTCTCTCTTTTATAAATGACACTTTGTTAAAGTCACAAAGCCATGCATAAGTGAGAGCCCCTTGCGGGCTATTTCTCTATGCAGAATTAGGTGTATGTACCTAAAGTCGTTGAAGGAATCCATTATTGTTACGCTACTTCCGTAACTTTTTGCGCAAACTTTGAATATGCAAAGGCCAAATTGTACTTCAGTCCCAAGCCGTTATTTCTGCATATATGGGTATGAATGGCGAGGTCTGAACGTCAATTGTAGATATTTTAGTCTACATTCTAAAAAATCTGATGGGCTAAAACAGAGAAAGTCCGTTGAGCGGAATGATGCCTCAAGTCAATAGCAGAAAAACCTGCAAGGAGAAAGTAGTATACCAAAAGAAAGGGTGCGTGAAATGTAGATTTGGAGACAACACCTGGTTTTTGCTAACGCAGAATGAAAGAAGGTGAGACTCGAGTATGTGTCTTCACGTAACAGAATGTAGGTTTTGCTTCAGACCAGTATGCATAATTTTAGGAGACTGTTTAGTTTGTAGTGAGAGGAAAGGGCAGTACTATCCTCTTTCACCCTTGCTCACCTGCTCTGCGGGATGTCACTTTCCCCATCCAGCCAACCCACTTTCTCTTTTTCTATCCTATTTTGTTTTGCAGGGCTTAGAGAAGATGCCTCTAAAAGGAAGAAGGAAGCAACTGGATTTGGATTGACTGGAAGAGATGATACATCATATCCACACTTGACTCCTTTCAACTCCATAATACACACCCCATGCATGGTGGGCTACATCATACAAGGCAACAATCAATATCTCCATGATTGATGACTTGATGCACGCCACCTTATAAATGTCTATCCATCTCTTCTTTCACACCACCGTTGTGCAAGTTAGCGTTCCTCTCTGCGTATTCACTTTGTTATTCACCTTTATCAGTGTATCCATAAGGGATGAAATATTCACAACATTTTCCGGTAAGAAATGGAAGGGAAAAGTGCTTGTATGCAAAAAGTGTTGTGAATAAGATGAAAAATGACAGGCGGGTGGTGTAATTCTTTACCTTTATCCACAGAACTTTGGTTGTCAATCTAAATTAGATGAAACTTTACTCAATGGGAGTGCCGTAACTTAAGTTTGGGTAGACAAACTATGTTAGTTTCATTAAATGGAAAATGGCTATAAAAGGTTCCTTTACATGCTCTTTTTATATCACCCTTCCCCCCGTTATTACCATCGCGGTTATTAATGAGTCCGTTAAGAGCAGCTATTATTGTTTAGTCGAGCAACTGAAAACGCGTTATGTTGTTGAACAATGAAGTGAAGGTGAACATTCGAGAATGGCATGGGTCAGACTGAATTGGTAACGGGTTAATCGAAAACTTTTTGACTTTGAGAAGCGAGGAGGGAGGGTCACCCAAACGAGACTGATTGACTTCTTTCGAGTTCGCAGGTCATGAACGACAATCGCGATAAAAATTCACATAATAATATAATAACGGGTTCGGAGTGAAAATATGTGATGAATGAGAACAATCAGGCCAATCAAAGTAACTTTTTATTATATAGGCTATTCTGCTCAGGGTTGAGTGAAAGCTTTCTTTCTGCGTCGTGGATTTACGACGTATATTATCAGCAAGCAAAGAATTTTCCTTATTACCATCCACTTCCGGATTAGATTCTGTTGGATGATGGTAGATCCTGGTTTCTTCAGGGGTGGTATTCCGACTTCACTTTGCACATTTCCACCTTGAGTATAAAATGGGATGCAATGCGTATTTGGTCTTGTCGATGGTTGTGGCAAAAACTGCGGTGGTGTAGCCAGCAGTTCACCTACTTTCTTTCACCTTGATTGTTTTTCCATTCTCCTCTTTTATTGTCATTGTGAAAATATGGGGAAGGAAGAGCCATTGTGTTGTAATGTCTGTGTGTGGGAAACTTAGGGCTAGCAAATTATAGAGCCAAACAATGGCCCCCTACCTTAACCAGATTAAGTGAGTATATTTCTCTTTTGCCTTCTTGCAAACTTTTCCTTAACGTTCGATTTAAAACGCATTGACCATACAGCAACCTATTCTTGGACTCTGTAGGATTGGAAAGTTTTTAAACTTTCATGGCATGATTTTGTTCTCCTTTGCTCCCCACTGAATCCCCTAATTGAAGAGAGATTCACCCTGACTATAAATAAATCTTTGGCTGGGATCGAGAAAAGAGCAAATCTGAAGTGACCTAGTGAAATAAATGGTACCAGGCTATGGAAGAGTACAATGCAACCCACAGCCTTCTCTGCTCTTTGTAGCATTGGCGAAAATACAAAGTAGCATTATTGACGGAGAATGGGAATGGCTTGGCCACCTGACACCGAACAGAACGGACTGACCAACAGAGAACTTCTCACAAGTTGTTGGAAAGAAGGACTCTGAAAGCCACAAAGTTGGATTTTCTTGAGCAGTTGATGTATTTTTATGGGATTCGGTTTTGAGCTCTAACTGACTTAGTGCTGTACTTACATCTCTCCTGAGCATTTATGACCGGATTTTTTCTGTCAGGACAGTTCCACGTTCTATACTACAGCCTACAATTGCAGTGAAGGAAGAAATCTTTTGCCAATACACACTAACCTATAAAATCGGAAGGAAAACTTTTTTCTTGGTCTGTCTTTCGAGATGCAATCCTCCTTTAAATGTATAAAGCTTAACCTTCGT
>JAQIWU010000229.1:0-31646 GCA_034696445.1 Isotomiella minor
TAAGCGAAGCTATATTTTTGCGCATATTATATTTTCCTTTGAGGGGGCTGGAGGTGCTCTCCATTAGCATGCTAATGTTGAAGGTGTCAGTATTAACTCCACTTTTTCATTAGCGTGGCCCACATGAATCAATCCGGTTTTGCTCGATTCCTGGATTGGTGTAGAAACAATACATGATAAAATGGAAAAATATATGGAGCCAAACGCGATGGATATCCGCGTAATTTCCTTCGAAGCTATAGTCAACCATGTAATTACGTGGTTTCTTCTCAAAGCAGTGATTATATAGAAATTGTAAATACGCAAGAACTGAGGTTTGCATATGCATTCATATATTGAAAGACGTTCTTGTGAGTCTAATTAACGACATATATACACCCATAAGGTAGGCAGTAAAAAAGGTGCATAATTGGGCCCTCATGTCGTATTAGTCAGTTTTGCACATTGAAATGTAATTGTCATGTCATTTTTAACCTTTTGCCTCTAGTTTGAGGATGCACTTGAGAGAGTGCACTGTGTACATCGAACATGAGAAGGGACGACAGGGAGAAGAGAGAGAGAGAGAGAGAGAGAGAGAAATAAAGCATTGAATTTGTTTGTTTGTGGCCAAAAACTATTAGCCATGAAATTGTGTAGATGGTCTTGACCGGATTGCAAGTTTGACTTGAGTGTGACAAAGGAAACCATTTAATCACAAGTTTCCTTCAAACAGCAGTTTATATTTTTATTTTCATGTTGAAAGGGTGGTTGTACACCAACCAACAAAAACAACCTGCACTGCCAACTTCGTCGTCACTTGACCATTGAAAACATATAAAGTTATTATTATTAATTAATAACGAATGAGTGTAGCCAAACTACCACCAAACTTAAAGTCTTAGGTAATCGCCGAAGCAACCGTGGTCATACTATGCATTTTGCTAGCCGAGAAATAGAAATTCATCATCAATGAAGGTGAAAAGGAAGTAGAAGATGCTATTATTTGAAATTTAAAATCATAAGTTTGTCATTTGATGGCACGATGCATGATACTGTGGAACAAAGACGCGAACGGTTGTGATTCTACGGGGAAAGGCGACTCAGAAATGTTTACCGCTTTAAACTTCAATTCAGAAAAGACCGGCCTTCGCTCTCTTCTGTTTTCCTCCTTCTGTTATTTTCCCAATTTTACTGTTTTATTGTTTTGAGTCCCTCGTTTTAATTGTTTTACCACAAAAATGGCAGGAACTGACGGTGAGGGAACTGTGGTCAGCTCAGTGACGAAGCTGTGGAAAGAGACCTTGGACCGGTTTTCTAAGGACCCAACTGAAGATATCACGGTCTTCACGAGCATTCCGGAGCGGTGTCGAAAGGAACCCTGCTACATTGGTATTGACGAAGCGGGACGAGGCCCTGTCCTAGGTAAACCATCCCTTGGCTTGTCCTGACATTGATTCAATTATTGGTGTGTCTGCAGGGCCGATGGTGTATTCCATATTCGCTGCTGTTGTCGACCCAACGAAAGCGAAGACTGACAACGATAACGATGAGGGAAAGGGGAAGAAGAAGAAGGGTGGGGACGATGGGGCAACGTGTCCTCCCCTCCTGATTGACGCCATAAAGAAATTGAATGACTCCAAACAAGTGAATGAAAAAGCTAGAGAGGAAATTTTCCAGCAGTTTGCTGACCTGGATCATATTGCCTTTGGAATCAAAATCATTGCCCCTGGGCAAATCTCTTCCAAGAGCTTCAAACGACAAAAAGTTAGTTTGAACGATGTGTCACATAATGCTGCAATGGAGTTGATACAAGGGTTTGTAGAAGGGGACGTCAAAATTAAGAAAGTATTTGTGGACACTGTTGGTCCAATGGATAAGTATCAGGTGAGTTGACTTGGCTCCACTTTACATTCTGTCCAAATGACTAGACTTTAATAACTGAATGACTTTGTTTTAGAAAAAATTGGAACTCAAGTTTCCTGAACTTTCCTTCAAGGTGGACAAGAAGGCGGATTCTAAATATAAGCCTGTCAGTGCGGCCAGCATCTGCGCGAAGGTTACAAGGGACGAAGTTCTGAAAACCTGGGTCTTCAAAGAGTCTGACAAAGTGACAATTCCGGACGATGGTTGGGGGAGTGGCTACCCAGGAGGTAATAGTGAACGAACATGTAATTGTGTATTCTCTATTAACTTGGCCTTTTGTCATTTAGACGATGTGACTAAACGATTTCTGAGGAAAAATATTGACCCTGTGTTTGGATTTCCTAATATCGTGCGAGACAGTTGGTCCACAGCAGCGAACTTGTTGGAAACGCGAGCTGTCAAAATTAAATGGTGAGGGAATGATTTTTATGGTTGTTGTGCTTGAAAAAGTAAACTATCTTTAATTTGCAGGGAGGTTGAGGAAGATGAAGAAGGAGTGGCGCCTCCTAAAATTACAAAATTCTTCGCAAAGTCCGCAGTGTCAAAGGAGCAAGTTGTTACGGATATGCCTATTGCGCTAAAGAAAGCCCAGTTCTTTTCATACCGAAATCTCTGTCAAACTGAAAATCTATTTTAATTAATAAGTCGTAATGATTTTTACAAGGACCTGCTTTCCGAGGTTTACAGAATGAGAAATGATAATAAATATGTACAATATTGAATGAATTACATCTTACTTGATACGAATCTGCCTTATCATATTTTTCCTTGATACATTACGCACTTTTAGATTATAGTTAGTTCAGAACAGAAACAGCGTCAGTTGTTGAAACCTTTAAACTATCGTCACAAAAGTAATTGCCATTTCATAATTCGACTCCTTTAGCCTTAGTTAGCTCATGTGAAACTGTTTAGTCGATTACAATTGGTCAAGAGTGTCATCTTAGTGGGGTGGCTCTGGCACTGCTGCATGCTGGGTGGTTAAATGTTTGAAAGGTAAAGTCCGCAGTTCAGAACTAGGGTTTCTCTTGAAACAAAAAGAGATTATTAGTTGCCGCCACCGCAATTATGTTTTCTTTTGGATGCCAAGCCGTGTGTAGGATTTTTTTCGTAAAGTCTAAACAGTCCACACCAATTTCATCCTTTTTTCTCTTAGGCGTTGTACCCACCTAATCAAAACCATTATTAATTAGTCTCACTGTTTTTTTTTTGATTTGGATTGTACTGTGCAATTTACCTTGCGTGGTTTTAAAATCATTTTAGGTTTGGCAACTTCACGAGAAGCTTCTAGTGTATAATCTTTCTTCAAGTTGCGGTCAAAGATTCGGAAAAAGTTGTTATAGGACCCGGTCATCACTGCTGTATCTGTGCCGTTCCAGCAGCACTCGAATTTATCGAAGATGCAATCATTTTCATATAATGAACACAGCTTTGAACGCAAGTACTCATGCACCTACAACCAAATAAAAGAGTTAATTACTTCAACGCTGGACAATTTTAAGGGTCATTATTACCGGATAACACTCGATCGGTCTTGACTCCATGTGAAGATCCCATATCTTGATGGAAAGATAGTCCCTGGACACCATGTACCTCCCCGAGTAGGAAAACTTAACGTCAGATATACTGGATATAATTTCCGAGAAAAAACTTCTATTGGTCGGGTCCTCTGGCTCGTCGAACACTGCAAAGAATAAGATAGATTTCATTATTGTTGTTGAATGTCATGGCAAACAGTGTAAAGACTTACACTTTGCATGCTTATCACACAAAGCTGCTTCCCTCATATCGCACAGTCGAATAGTCCCTTTACTACTGCTATACACAAACAAATTACAGCTGGTGGGATGGAATTCGGAAGCAGTTATAACTTCAGTTAGCTCCTCCATATTTGCTGGCTTAATATCTACAATGTCTGCAAGTTAAGCAACATACGTGGTATTAATACCTTGAAAACATAATGGTTAAACAAATTAAGCAACGTACTAAAACTTTGATCTGTTATTTCCAAGTTCCAGAGATTAATGCGGAGATCATCTGCGGACAAGTAGGTTTCCTGGTCGGAGTTAACACTGATTGAGTTTATATGGTAAGTATGGGCATTGGCAAAGACCCTCCTTAGCGACGCTTCTACCATTAAATTTGTGGGTGTAACTCTTGGAACCTATGAACAATAAAGCGATGGCGTTAAACAAGTTCCATTGTTGTGTTGTATGCTCATGTGATTGATTACCGATAGCTGAGTAAGACTGGCTGGATCCCTATACGAGCCGTTTTCTTCTTTTAAATTAAACCCTTCCACCTTCCACTCCTTTTCGGTAACTCTCCATAACTTAATTGTTTTGTCTGTAATGTAAACCAAACATGTAAGAAATAAGGACAATGATAAAGGAGTAAATAGGCTTGTCCACAGACACTTACCATTGGTTGACAATAAAAAGTGAGCAGGATTTTTTCGTCTAAGCCATCTAATTTTATTTATTTTTTCTTCTATTTCCAGACTTTTCAGGTAATCAAACTCAGGTTCATGGCTTTGAAATGTACTGTAGACGTTATACTCTCCTCTTCTTGGAATGCAATTTTTAGACTGAAACAAAAAACAAAATGGTCAGGTCCCTGACAATCGCCTCGATTGTGTGTCACTTACGCCCGCATCTCTCTGAAAGATGACAACTCTGCCTCCCTTGTCCCCCGTGGCCAGGAACTCTCCATCATGGTTAAACTCAACGCAGGACACAATGTCAGCTAGAGACAAAGGACACACCCTCGTTAGTTTCATCCTCACAGCCACTTAAATACTTTGTATAGAAAAAGAACAGATCTAGAGAACCACCTTCGGTAACGTCGTCGTCCAGAGCTCCTTTCACCTGCGAGAAGCACCATTGCACTTCGTTGTTGCCTGCATTAAATAGGAAAGACATGGCATCTTCCGGTTTGTTTGCAAGCAGTCAAGTCAAAACGCCGCAGCAATGCAACCAACAGAGAAAACCAATCAAAGCCAAATATTATTACTTATATGTCTTTCTTTTTCTTTCTTGATCGTCTACTTTTTTTTTGTTCGCAACAAACACTCTCTTACAACTGACAAAACTACTATGAGCGACTTTCTTTTTACAAGGGCAACTGAATTCAACAAAAATTTTGAATTTGAACGAGGAAATGTAATGAACTGACTCCCCTAAGAAGAGAAAGCACGTAAAGGTCAGGTCTCCAATACAGAAGGTAAACGAATTGACTTGGACCGGTGGTGGTGGTAGTCGTGGTGATCAAAGAGACAATTGACTAATTTGCATTGCATTTACAAAAAGGAGGCAAATCATCGTGCCTTTCTCTTAAGTGAAGAGTCTGATCATGTCGCTCATCATCAAGACTATACTACAGTGTTTTTGCATAAGAAGAAAGAGGCATAAGTATGTTTAATTACATAATAGACAAATTTGAATGTATATATTTATTTAAAACCGTCGTCAATTTGGCCTGGGCTGGTTCCCCGATTGAATTTGAAATGCGGTGGCATTTGATTTAAGCATTTGCATTTATATTGTGTGCAGTATTTGATGGATTATTATTATAGGTCTTTATGGTAGAGATTAGTATAATTTTTTGAAGGAAGAAGAAGAAGAAGATAGTGATCAGGTCGTCACTTTTTTTTTATTATATTTGATGAAGTGTTCTCTTACTACATTCGTATCCGTCTCCAGAAACAGAGTCACCAGAACCCTCAGCGTCTGACGAGGACAACAACATTTTCTCCCTTCTTCTTCAGGTTTTATATCTTGGAATCTTATTTAATATTTAAAAACTTGTCGTTCTGGTCGTCTTCTACTTTGATTTTAGGGTGGTGGTGGTGGTGGTGGACATGTCAAATCACATTCAGGAATTATTCAAATCTCTTTCCTTCTCTCAATTAATGTAATTTGGTTTGTGTGTGTGTGTGTGAATGAATGAATGAATGATAACAAAAAGATGGACACTAATAAACTGTGGTTGGAGATGACGATGACGATGATGATGATAAGATAAAATGTGGAAAAAGACGACGACTTTACTTTTAACAAAATATGTAGTAGTGGAGATTATATATATTATGTTAAAAGTGTTTTATTATTATTATTGGCTCTTTACAGACTGTTGCACTCACAATAATCAAAATTCAATTGTAATAAATACTACTTGTTTGGCTTGCTTCTTGTGTGTGTTGTGTGGTGTGTGTATTTTATTTTGTGCGAGGTTGTGAACCGTCGTGGATATTATTTTTCACTCCTCACACTCTTCTTCTGTATTCTGTATAGCTAAATGCATACGGCGACATTTGTACACAATTGAATTTGGAGACTGTGTGTGTGTGGCTTTTAAGGCGACTGACTCTGACTCTCCTCATTTCATTTCATTTGTGGGAGCGAAATCTCTGGGTTTGAGCCTGTCTAATGTGAGACGCCTTTCACAAGGTAAAAAACATGATGGAGCATCTCACAATATCATCACATCTACTTTACTTTGCTCCTTCTGCTTTTCCCAGAAGTTGTGAGGGTGCCGTGTGAAGAAAGAAAGAAAGAAAGGAAGGAAGAAAGGACCGGACCGCCTATGGAAAAAGGGAAGAAAGGAGAGGTGAAAGGATGGACGAATGATCGCGGGATGTGGGGTGGCTTGAGAAGAGAGAAAATTCTTGTGCCATGCTTTCACGATTTCTAAAGCTTCTTCTTCTCATTTTACATGTTTCGAGAGTGGAGGAAGAGTGGTTTTTTTTATTCATCGCCAAAGTTCTCCTTTACTCCACCGCGTCATGAGTGTCGTTTTCATTGGATGCATTGTTTTAGTATTGTCCTCCTAACAACCAAATGGCATCTATGAAAATATTCGTCCACCGCACTCTAAATCGAAAAGGTCCATAATCGGTTGACAATTGAATAACCTCGGTTTAAACTCGATTAGGCAAATACATTTAAAAGGCACGGATTGGCAAAAATTATGCTCATTTTTTAGTCTGATTTCTATTCCTTAGTCTGAAAATGACAGGGAAGATGATGATGGGCTTCTGAACTCTCTCTCTCTGTCTCACCTCTCCAAAATAAAAAATAAAAAAAAGTAAAAACAGGAATGATGATGCGCCACAGTGACAATCTTGGCGTTGGCCTCTGGTCTATAATACTGCCTCACACATATGAGACGGGTTTTAAATAATGCAAAAGCGACAATATCTATGTGGAAGAACAAGTCCTACCAGGCATCCTACACTTTTGTGCACTCTTCTATAGTTGTCCTCAGATGTCGTCTTTTTTTCACTTGTTGAAGTTACCAGTATACTCTCTGTGCGTGGGTACCGGTTTTTGGGGTATGGGTTATACTGGTCTTGATACTTCTATAAAAGACGACAATTGCACAAACTACAGTTTAAGTACCTACATATTCCTATTACGTGACATGACATGTGTGCTCATTTTCCTCCCCTCATATTATTAACAGGCACAAAATTTTGCATATCGTTTGTTCAGTGCAACGAGAAAATTGGCCAGGTCTTGCTCATGAAATTCATGTAGAATTCATGTGCTTCTGTTCCTTTCCCTTTGGTCGGGGATGCGGTTTCTTGTGCAATCATGAGCACTGACTGAGCAATGGAAGCGCGCAGAGTGCAGTGGACTGAACTTTGTTGACGGCTTCTGTTGTTTGTGTCGAAGTTGAAGTGTCCTGCAAGGGGGCACATGTGTCAAATTTCATCCTACATCAAAGCTCAGTTTTTTCTACATTTTCAAGGCGTGAACGAACAGTACTTTCCTTGATTGTGTTTCGAGTGAAAAAGAGCCATGCAACGAGCAACATCTTTTCACTTGAAGAAGGCAAAACAATTGCCTCTGCCTAACCCAAAATGTTTCTCCGAATTTGCAAGAGCGCAAAATACTGGAAACTTAAACCTGAGACAATCTCAAGTACGGACGTTTGATGAAATACCGGGCCCAGTGAGACTTCCTGTCATGGGATGCCTCTACATGTACAAACTTCCCGGTTTGTAAAGCCATTATTATTTCTCTGCTTCATCCCTTTGATCACTGAGAGATGAATTGTCACAATAAATTAACTGCTTATTTACAGACTTCATGGGTGGTTACAAAATGTCAGAATATCACAATTACCTCAAACATTTGCACAAAAAGTATGGCCCTATTGTGCGTGAAGACCGGGGTGGTCATTCCCTTGTTCACGTTTTTGACCCGGAGGATGTCAAGACTATATTTAATGCTGAAGGGAAAAGTCCAGTAATTCCTCCTCTTCAGGTTTGACATTAATTTAAATAACGCGTATAGAACTACAACACTCTGATTGTAACCATTGCAGGAAGCAACTCAGTTTTACCGAAGCAAACGGGAACTTTCACTCGGTCTTGGAAACACGTAGGCCAATGGCAAAGTTATGTTTTATGAATGTTGCCTGAACCCCTTCACTTTTAACTGTCTAGGAATGGGGAGGAGTGGTATCGGTTGCGAAGTGCTGTTCAGAAAATGATGCTACGACCAAAAGAAGTACATTATTACCTGCCCTTTGTAGATGCCGTGGCAAAAAGTCTGACGAAAAAAATTGAGACTGAAGTTGACTCCAATAGAGAAGTTCAAGACCTGAGACTTCTGGTTGGAAAGTGGACGCTTGAATGTAAGCTATACGTTTGCCTTTCAGTTTTGTTTTCTAAAGGAGAATTTGCATATGCAGCGTCAGGAATGATCTGTTTTGAGCGACGATTGGGGGCATTTGATACAAACGAAAAGTTGATAGAGAAAATGATTGCTGCCAACCGAGAAATTTTCCTGGTTGCTGGAGAACTAAAGCTATCAATGCCTCTTTACAAGTATTTCCCAACTCCTCGATTAAAAAGATTTTTTAATGCCGAGGACTTTTTCTACTCGTAAGAGAAAGCCAATGCAATTAGCATTGCATATTGCTAAAAGTTTTTTCCTTCACAACAGAAATGCCAGCAATTTTATTCAAGAGACGATTGGAAGCATTCGGCATTTACAAGAGAGCAAAAGGCTGGATGAAAATAAATTTAATTTTCTAAGTTACCTTCTGTCGAGGAAGGAACTTACCGAAAAAGATGTATTCATTATCACATTTTCATTGTTCGGAGATGGACTGAGTACGGTAGGTTGTTTCCTTGCATTCTGTTGGTTTATATAGAATCTGGGTGCAATTAAATTTACTATTCCTTTTGTATAGACTACTCCAACATTCTTGTTCAACCTTTACTTATTGGTAAGGATCGTTGTTAATGCGGGGTATAGAGAGATATAATATTTTTGTCTTCTTAAAGGCCAAATATCCCATAGTACAAGAGCGAGTACACAAAGAAGTGAAAGAAAACCTTTCTCAAGAGACTGTTACTGTGGAGACGCTTAATAAATTGCCCTTACTCAAATCTGTGGTAAAAGAGGCTCTGAGGTATCCACAGAAATTATTGCTAAATCCTGTGGGAAAGCCAAACTTTGAATGAATCCGAATGTATCCATTGTAGATTGTACCCGAATGGAACTGAAGTATCTCGGATTATTCAAAGTGACATGGTTCTCTCTAATTATCATGTTCCAGCTAATGTAAGCTTTAACCCAGTTTTTTAAGTTGAGCTGTTATTATTTCTTACAAAACGATCTGAATGTTTAGACTCATGTCGACCTGAATCAATTTGTGCACTTTCGATCTTCAAAATATTTTGAAGATCCTGATGAATTTATTCCAGAAAGGTACTACTTTAAAAGCATGGATCTCTTGTCAATTTATGGTAAGCAAATAACTGCTTTGCAGATGGATTCGCAGTGATGCTGGTGGAGCTAAACTAGAACACCCATTCCTTTTCATTCCATTTGGTACAAGGAAATACGATTGTTGTATTGTTTAAGTACTTTTAATTGTTCATATCGATGTTTGAAATTTAGGTCATGGAACAAGAATGTGCGCAGGACGTCGCTTTGCTGAGCAAGACATGCACGTTGGATTAGCAAGAATTCTTGAAAACTACCGATTGGAGTTAGTTTCTCCAAAAGAAAGCCTTGACCAAGTCTACGAAACTCTCCTATTTCCTAAGCAACCTATAAAAATCAGATTTGTTAGAAGACATTAATCATTGCCATCAAAATCAAAAGTGGTTTCTCACGATAAGAATTTTTGACGCTTAGCCTTGTACCGGAGTAAGTATATCCCAGTTGCAAAATCAGAATCAGAGTCTGAATCTGAATCTGAAGCAGAAATTGCACACCCGTACTCTTCATCACTACTGTCACCTTCGCTTTCTTCCTTGTCCTCCTCTTTCGATACTGGCATTGCCTCCTCCTCTTCTTCTTCGTCTTCCTCTATTATAACCGAGAGGGTGAGGTGTAATCTGTACTCTGTGAGGAGGCCATTGAATCGAGGGAAGCGCCTAGCTTTCCCTAATTTTAATGAATAATGTGAATAAAATGAGTGACAAACAATTACAATTCTATAAACTTACAGCGAGCGTGGTTCAGCCTCCTCTCTCTGGCTCTCTCCGTCCAGTAGAGTTCAAGCTGCTGTCGCATAGCTTCGATTTTCTTCGAGACAGCAATTCGTAGTGAGCGAAAACAAGAGCTGCCCGGGTTTAAAAAAATTAATCACTCGAATATTGACAGTGAATGAGAAACATACATTGTTTTACCATACATTTTGTAAACAGGACAATTAAACAAGCCCATCCCCTCAAAATTCAGTACGCATGCATGTAGATAACTCACTAAGTGGGACATACTTCTATACACTTACCGACTAATCCGCAATCTCAGAGGTCAAGTCAAAGGAGTCCAAGTCCCCTTGTTGGTCTTCTTAGTTGGGGAAAGGTACACCAGGAAGTAGTAGTCAAGATGTTGGTGTCGACTCGATTTAGATCATTGTATGTCGGAGACCTCATTAAAAATTATTAACAAATAGCCAGCACAATTAATAGGTAACGTATTGTTCATTCATATATTTTTATCAATGAATGAATGGAGCATTCACTTCATTTCCTTTTTATTCTCCTGGCATCATCACTTCTGGGTTGCTTTAACCCTAACGACCACAATGGACTGGTGAAAGTGGGACGTCCAGTTCCAAAATGAATTTCACGGAAGAATTATGATATCACCGAAAACAACATTTATTAAAGCTGATTAGCAAATACTGTATAACAAAATACTTTCCTACCGTCTTAAATTGTACCGAGTACCTTCACCCTCTCGGACACCAACAACAAACATTGAAACAATCAGAAATAATGATGCTTACAATTAGTTTTCCCTTGTTTTTCTAATTCTAAAAGCCGTAAAATATTTTCAAGGCCAATAAGTTACGATCACAATCATTACATACAAAATAGGTATAGATTGGGGCATTGTGCGAATAGACGCTTCATTCTATTGAAGGTACACCCTCCGTCAGTAAAACATTAGTGACAGTATTTCTTCATTGTTGATTAAATAGAAAGAATTTTCTGCCTTTCATGTTTTGCAAAGTCAAAGGCTTCCTTGTCCCATTGTCGATTTTCAATTGTTTCCAAGACCACAGAATTTAGGTCGTTAGGTTTTGTAATGCTAAGGAAGATTTGGGGAAGGTCTTGCAGGTTTGTTCCATCCGGGGTAAATGGCACCGCTTCTAGCGGAAGGAAACACTCCCCAAGGAAATCGTTCCGTCCAAATAGGTCATGGTCTTTCAAGGAAAAGACGGCAATTCCTCCCAGTGACATTTCTTCAGGACTTAAAGTGCTGTGGATATATATTGGTTTACATATTACGTATTTCCAAATACTTTTAGTTCTAAAAATGAACTTACATCGATAGGATTTCGTCGAACAGGGGAAATAAAGTTTTCTTCTTAATTTTACTTCGAAACTTGGGCGTTGTCTGAAATACCTCGAATGGAACCAGCTTCACTTTTACGTACGGATCGCATTGACCTGTGGATTTCATAAGCACAGGGGTCATTAACGTGCATGTCTCACAATTAACTTTCCTTACCATTGGAATCATGCGGTTTCAAACTCCTTGCATTTAGTATCTCAATCCGAAGGGTATGTTTGTCTTCGCAATAGTGTGCTCGAACAGTCAGAGATCCTAACTCACTGGTGCGATTGTTTGTGCGACGCTGTGTCTCATGTCTTGACTGATAGTACTTCATAATTAGTTCCCCAGTCGTGGCAGCATATAATCCTATCAGTCTCTCCATTTCGGTAATGCTGTGATTCGACTCCATACCGGACGTTCCGTCAGGGTAGAAGAAATGAATTAAAATTTGCAACATGTTGTGAATTTGCTTGAAGAATGACGGAGGCCGTCGTTTCTGAAAAACAAATCGTAAATTATTTTTTTTTGTAAATTAATAAGAATGTAGTATTGTACCGCTGACGCTTACCTCTATGTTGGAACTGATTAACTCCTTCAGAGCCACGGCAACGTTTACCCAAAGGATTGCAAACATCTTGTCAAAATTGGATTGAGACAATTTGTGTTGGAGTTTTATCAAATTTTTGTCCAGGTACTTCATCAGTTTGTCAATTCCAGTTGTATCAATGTCCGTCTCGGATCCTTCGAGTAAAAGTCGTAGAATCATTGGACGCATCTGAAATAATGTAAAAAATGGTGTAGAGAATAATACTATTGTGTACATAGGTAACTCTACACTTTACCTTATATCCAACTTTCTCCAACACTTCAATAATTTTGTTGTTCACATTTTCAGCAGCATTTTCCATTACGGTTACCAACGTTTTTTCACATTGGTCAGCAACGGTGTTTCCATTGACATCTCGTAATTGACTGATGATACTACGGACCCCAAGCTTCTCACTGATCGGTCTCATTTCCATTCCCATCCATTCAATATTGTTGATGGCAAAGCAAAGCTATTCGAAAAAGAACTTTAAGCACACACGGAGGGCCTGGTGAATCTATAATCCGTCAATCACCTCATCAGACACTTCATACTTGTCCTCTTGCGTCTTCTCAATCTCGCTGACTTTGACACACATAAACTCTGCGTATGAGATGGTGCAACGGCACAAGTCCTAATTCAAGAGAGTAAGAAAATAATGACTTGGTGACGCAGGTAAATGTGTGCTAAATTACATACGTCTAATATTTTTGCAATGAATGTGTATGATCCTTCAATCTCAGGCCAAGCAAGCTGACTCCAGAATATCTGGATCTGAAAAATAACAAAAACAACGTTGGACAACATCCTCGTAAACGAAAACCTGGAGCATTGTAGTACCTGGTGGTAGATATGCGCAGTATCAAGGGCAGAGGATGTGAACTTGGCGAAGTCGTCGACTGGGGTTAGCGTGTCCAACTGAACTGCTTTCTTAATCCGGTTCATTGCCTTGTAGTAAGCTATGTCCAGCCATTGGGCGACGCTTGTGTGGAACCAATTGTGGAATGAGCCCTGAATGTACAAGTCATCCTGGGATTTTAGTTTGCAAGATAAGCTGTCAAAAATTAATACAAAAATCAGATCCTCGTGTAACATGATTTAAAACATTCATTTCGGTTTTTTCTCACTCTGCAAATTGTTTCACGGCTAAATATAACTCGAACAAGTTTGTTCCTATCGTAACATCTTGGCCCTGAAAGAAACCATTGTCATCGCGCAAATCTAGGGGCTTCAAGTGACTGCATATTTCCTCAACGAGTGGCTTCACCAGATCATGGTACTAAAAATGTCATAAAAAAGCATGTAGTGTGCACGTAACAATACGCCCAATCAAGCGTAGCACAGTTAAATTGCAATTAAATGGTATTTACCTTTTCATCATACACTTTGTACGTTATGTCAAAGTACGACAGCCCCAATAACCTGTGAGGAAAACAAAACATTAGTGAGGGTGAGGACGAAGTACAGTTGCAATGTCAAAGTCAAGGTGACAGTTAATTTGAGAGGGTAGGGTTATGTTGGAACCGTTGACAGGAAATTTATTGAATGGATCTCTAATTGCATTATTGAAATGTCATAAAGTCAAAAGTGTATCAATTACTCACTCTGTGAACAAACCATGCAAGGTCTCAAGGCCTTTCCTAAGGTCTGCTATTACAATCTGCCCAATTTTAATCATGTTTTCAACCGGTGTCTCCTTGGCATCCGGGTGTTGCGCTGAGACTCCCGTAAATCTAAAAATGTAGTATATTCATTTTAGAGACATCTGGTTATTTGCTTAAAATGTACTCACAATTCGTTAGCTCCACGAGATAAGGCATTCTCCGTTCTTTCTATCACAAAATCAACTGAGATCTTCCCTTCCAATTCCTTGTGAGACTGCTGACGGATTTTTAGGTGTGAGACCAATATTTCTAGTACCCTACAAAATGCAAGTAAATATAGTCATCCACATTGACCCATGATTTTTCGTGAGGGACATACTCTAGCATATGAAAAGTTTGTGTGGTGGCATTGACGTTTGCCAGAACGCATTGATGGATGTTCCTGAAGAATGTAGCAAAGTTTTCTACAAGCTTTTCTGTGGCAAACCAAAATTTCCTTATCTGGAGACATAAAATATCCAATTCTTTAGTGACCTTGTGACCTTACTACTGTAGCACCAGTATCAAATTACCTCGTCGTCTGCTATGGATCCATTCTTTACGTACTGTAGGATTGTCCTGAGAAGAGGAGCGAATACTTTCACGTTCAGGGGATGTTCGCATTGCACTCTGGTGTACACAAGCCATTTCGCAATGTCAATCTCTTTTTGGGTGAGACCTCCGAGAAGTTCCAACTGTCGCAGGATGTAGTCCGAATGTTTTGCCATTCGCCCTTCCCACTGATGTGGCTCAACATTTTCCTCATCCAACTCATGAACAAGGAGGAGATGAAGCACATGTCGATACTCCTGGGCTGCCACTTTCTTCTCTTTCTCCGCTCCAAGTGCCAACCTTAAATGAATCTCTCCTTTCTTCTTATGACCATTTCCATTTCTACTTTCCAAACCACACCACTTGTCCAATCCTTCACTTGGGATAGCCTAAAAAAATAGTTCATTACAAGTTAGTACACAAGCAGTAAAATATGTAGCCCATTGTATGGTCTGTCTTACTCTTAGGGGCACTTTGAGACAGCCAAGGAATTCATGGGACTGCTTCCCAGTGGAAGCTGTAAGGGCAATCTCTTTCATGAGAATCTTTAAACCACGTGCCGATTTGACTTCGCCAAAGCGTTTCATTTTATCCGCAATTGACTCCTCAGGATCATAGTCCCTGTAAACATAATCGTTCATAGGTGTGTGAAAAGGCTAATGTTTATTAATGTTTCCATACCAAATTTCAATTTGCAGTACGTCGTCGTCCAAGTTTATGACAGGGCTAAAATAAATGAAATCGTGAACTGAAGATTCCAACAATTCAGTTTTTCAACTTACAATGAAAAGTATTCCCTCCAAGTTGGATTTAGAGTTTCTGGCTTCATCGAAGTGTTGTACTTTTGCTTGGGAGATACGAATAAAGTACAGAATGGATCACTCAAACCTAAGAACCAAGAAATATTTTGAGTGAATCAAATTCATAGGTTCCTGGAGACATCTTACCATTCACGTCCTTTCCTTTCAGGCCTTTGGCTTCCACGACTTCCAGATTCAGGACAAGTGGTGGGGCCTAATATAATTGGCAATACAAAAATGGAGTCAGCATAAATGAGAGAAGGCAATGAATTTACCTGTTTCTCTTTGGCACACTGGAGCAACTTGCAGTGTTTGTCATTGTCAATATGAAAAACTTGTTGAAGGTGGGAAATTAGTCCGTCGGATTCTGATTGTTGTGATCGCCCATGCACCAACGCGTAAAGCACTTCTCCATACAAGTCGTCAATCTAAACACAATTTCCACACACAATTGATTATCTTGTTGCGCACTATATGGAAAATTAACTATTTAAAAGTCTAGCTCAGAAATGAGAATATTGCACTTTGGCATAACCGTGACAATATGCCAATTTCCGAGAAATATAGCACTACAAAATTGAGGAAAAAAACTCAAAAAGGTTTAAAAGCACAATTAATTGGGAAAGGGTCAAATCCGCTGCCCATACGGTGACTTTGCGCCGCAACGTCCCACCAGCGTCTTCTGACTCCAGTCTTCGAGATGCAAAATTTTTCCGCAATATCCTAAGTCGACTCATGTTTTACAGACACAATTTCACTAATTATCTTT
Source organism: Isotomiella minor (assembly GCA_034696445.1). Classification (NCBI taxonomy): domain Eukaryota; kingdom Metazoa; phylum Arthropoda; class Collembola; order Entomobryomorpha; family Isotomidae; genus Isotomiella; species Isotomiella minor. Next base: position 16,065 of record JAQIWU010000229.1, read on the forward strand.
TATTTCGGGGAACAAAACACGGGATTCTTTTCACTGCAGTTTTTTTTAGTTCGCAAACAAACCCGGACCAGTTCCCCACTGATCTAATTTCTGAACGGAGAGAGAAAAAACTGAAAATCCTTGGATGAAAACCTAAAGTTTTTACACACCAGGGGTTTCTAGAGTGAGACGTGGATTAGTTGGGTTTTCAAAGTGAACGACAAATAAACAGCCAAGTAGTGGGGAGAAGATAAGATAAATGCTCCGAGGAGTTGATAAGTAAGACGAGACAGAGGATGCAGTGCAGTCTTTAAAAGTCTAATTTTAGTTATGCACATTGCACCGCTTCAGTTTTACCCCGAGAGAAAGAGTGCAATCAAGGGCTTCTTAATTATCAATGTCCAAATGCACAAAAAAAGCTATGACACTCTAAAACCGTGGCAATGGATCATTTCACTCCACGGCTCATACATTACGATGAGTCTCATTTCATGGTCCTACAATCCTAATTGAATTGTGTTTTGATTGGATTGATTAAATTCGCATTACTATGGTGTCCGTCTGCATCTACAATTTGCATACGCTTTTCTCTATACAAATTCTCAAGTCCAGAACTATCTATTTCAAGTGTTCTGTCTTCCTGAAGTTAAATGTATTGATTTATATGCATTTTGAAACTTAATCCTGTCAGGAAGGAACTTGAGAATGTTTTCTCATTCTAGTATCATAAACATTTAGTTTCGTGTTTGCTACGTTTGAATTTACATCTGCCATATACTTCAAAAACAACAGAGGGACATCGATTAGCATCTGCATACAAGGTGATACTACAAAAATTGTTCTCTAAACGAAACCAACACTTGTCATGGTGCAGCATTATTTGTCCTTCTTAATCAAGCTCAATTTAGTGTAATGGGATTCTCATCATTCTCGTAATTAAAGCGACAATATCCAGGACCCCACTGTCACAACAACAGAAGAGCAGAGAGAAGGATTTTGCATAGAAGAGATAATATTTAGAAAAAAACAGAGGGATTGTATCACACTTACAGTCCATCCACCAAGCGTGGGCCATAGCTGTTGTGCCAATTGACCATCGACTTCATCCTGTTGGAACTGGAACTCCTGAATACGTTTCTTTTCACTGGCAGCATATGAGATCCTAATGGATGAGAATTTTTCAAAGAAGTCTTCATTTTCTCCCAGTTCCCCACTGTTGGACAAGAAAAAATAAACATTGTCAATTTACAGTAAAAACCTACACTGTAAAACACTTTATAATTAACAACCTTTTAGGCCAAAGGCATAACAAAAATAATTTTAAACTAGACGTTTACCGGTGAAATCTATTTCGGGTCAGAGGAATGGCAGGTTTTAACCCAATTTTTGTAACCAAGGCAGTAATCATGTCAATCTTCTTGTATAACCTTGGCGTGGTTTTCTCCGTGGATGACGATCGGTGCAAATATCGTCTTCTCCCCATAATTCCGGCCAAGAAAAACTATTGCAGTGCAGGTGTGTGGGTAGAATAATTTATAGATTGACAAAGGCGTGTCTCAGAATAATGTTATCAGAATTACACCACTAATCAATCAATAACTTCATTATCTTTGTCAGAAAGACTAAAACCAAAACCTCAACTAGCATGAACTTGGATGAGGATGATGTACGAATGACTGAAGAGGAATGACATGCCTTCATTTTTATAAGTTGCCTCAATGTTTGAAATTTCAAGACCACGTCATGGAATTTACGATATGACTTAACAAGAAACAGTGCTTGTACTGTAATTTGTAATTCAAAGCAAATATTTACGTGCTAATTTGTCTTTCGAGGATCTAGACAGAAGTTGGAAGTACAGTAGTCTCATAAAGAGCATAAAAAATGAGTAAGATGTCTTAGCGACTACTCATTTGGTTAGACTGAATGGGCATGGTGTCTGCGTCATTTCTGTGAATGAATGAACTTCAACTTGTCCACCTGAGGCAATACATAGTGCAGTGCAATTGATATTACGCCAAAAGGATTCAGGTTCAGGTATCTTAAATACGTTTTATCCATGTACTTTGAACTTTATTCTCTACAACATCAATTAAAGGTCGTCTTATTAATCTTATGTCGGCATTATCAACGTGCCCAATGTTGCCATGAGTCGTGATGCAGGTATTTTCAGGAGTACGACGCAAGTCATCATTGCCATTGGCATTCAGTCCTTTGTTTGTTTTGTTGGATGGACTTGTCGTTAGTACTGCCATGGCAAGAACTTGAAAAATTCCAAGAAATTTAACAAAGTATAAATTCAACTTTTGCGAAAGTTGGCAAACTTACTAATCCATGAGAGAATAGAACAACAAGTACAAGTTCAATTTCGCTTGTTGGCAGGCACCACGTGCAAGGAAAGAGGAACTAATGTAATATTGGTATAATTTCCATCCCAACAAAATGCATAAAATGCACCGTGTCAATCAAAATCAAACAAAACGATATTATGACATAAGTAGATTACACCCAATTATTTCCCTACGCATTTACACCTCATCCAACCAGCATCTATAAAAGCGGAAATGCAGGAAAAACAATGACTTAGCCCATAACAATACACTGCTGCTGGGATGAGATGAGACTACAGTGCTGGAAGGATAGTTGGGTATGGTAATCAGTAGAAAGTGAAAATCAAAAACGTCGAAAAGCTCGTTTTTGCAATGCAAATTTTGATTGTTGTGTTATGTCAAATATGACAGAATTTCCTACCACACGCACTTTAAAGGAAATTCGGTGAACTGGAATGGAATATGGGACGAAGGTACAAACATCACAATGATTGAATAACATGTATGATTTTCACTAACGACATAATTAATTCTTTGAATACATAACATTTTTATGTAATCAAGTTCCATGTATTTGTTAATTGCTTCCACTTAAGACAAAAAGTCTTGCTGTGAACAGAACCGAAACCTAAGGCAATCGGTTTTTTGCATATCATGACTTTAAAGTATGACAGAGAAACAGAAGAAAGCTATGCATTATACGAATCATCTTACCCTTCACGCAAAGCTTTTAACAAAGCACGTTTCCTCGGATTTCCTCGGATTTTTAGACGCTTCCTAGGTTGTGGGGTTGCCGGGATTCGAGGACTCTGGAATCCCTCTGTACTTATGAGAATGCATGGAATTGGTGGATCGACAGTTGTTTGTGTCCCTTGACTAATTTTCAACTCTGAGTTTACCACAACCCGAGGCAGAATGGCAACAATGGGTGGGGTAATTGTTGAGGCTGTTTGCGGATTTTCATTTAAATTCACCTGGACACATCGAATTTTTCTCGGCTTTCGTGGAAACTTGAAGAAGCTAATTTGAAAGCACTCGGTTAACATGTTAATGACTTTTTAGTTTTTGAAGTTAAACAAAGCTTCTGCACTCAATAACTGTCCTTCGTTAAGGAGAAGCGACTTGTAACTCGAACTTCCGTTCACTTTTATAGAAATTATGTATTAAAATAAAAGTTTAAGGCGAAGATTTAAAACCACTCCACACCAACCAACCTCACGCCATGCAACTGTGCTGCGAACAAGAAGAACAAAGCAAAACGTCTTCATGCTTCATGAGTTCAACCTCCCTTCTGAAACAGCTTGTCAGTAATTATGGTATAAAAAATCCACAACACACCTTGCTACCACATGCCAGGTACGGATATGATGATAGGATAGTACCCCTCTCGTCTTCACTCACAGGAACTTTGAAACTCGTCCAATTCTTTTTCTTAAAAATGACTCACTCAGAAGAACACCTTTGCAATTTCGGGAGTAGAAGTGGAATAAAAATGAGATGGGTTTCCGGTGAGAATAAAGTACCCACACCCAAACACTTGGGCATTTAACAATCAAGAAAAACGCTATGTCCAAACCCTCCTTTTAATTTCTTCTGCTCTCTTTCTTTCTTCCGCACGACTGTATACTGTATCAAACAAAGCGTATGATAAAACCACTCCTCCCACCTCTATCTCCGTCAATCTGCCTGTTTTGCTACAGCTCGAGTAACTCGAATGAACCTTGATCAAGGATAAATAACAGAACCTAAAGGCGATAATAATAATAAGCAAAATATACGGGCAGGTGGATTCTCTAAGACACTCTTTGTTCAGTCTCTGGGTATTTTATACAAAAGTCGTCATTGTCATGTTGTAAAGACGCATGAATATTTTATTTTAATATCCCTGGACAACTTTTTTTTACGTGTTTTCTGGTTCTTTGTGCAAAGTTGAACTGTACAAGTTCATTGTTTCACAATAAATACGACACAAACAAAATTCAACAATTAGTCTTTGAACGAGTAGACCTTTGCTGAAACACACACGTACACTGTCTTTATTAAAAACTAGTTTATACATAGCAAATGATTACTGATTGGAAATATTTTTTTAATTCTTGAAATAATGCAATGTCAAACGAAAAGCTTGAATGATTCACAACAAATCCATGCTTTACATACACTGCGTTCAAATCAGTGGTGATGCCTCAGCGACTACTGGCAACAATAGGATAAATCGGATTTTGTTATATTTCACTGCAATTTATATATGGAATCGCATCAAGCTCAGCCAGGCACACGCAAATGCGAATTGAATTGAATTGTAACAGTTTGTTTGCAGCAGGAACCGGAAACATTATGAGTGAGCGAGCGAGAAGCACCACACGAGGATGCGGTGTACTGCACTATTTTTTTATTATTTATTGTTGGAGATTGTATCAACTCATGGTTTTTGAACCAACAATAATGACATGATGGAAGCAGCAGCAACGAAATAAAAAAGAGCTGAAGCTACCCTGCGATCATATAATGACTGTAGTTAAGGTAGATAGAAATCTGAGGATGAGTCACAGTCACACAAACGAGATGAGATTGAATTGATCAGGTAGACTCTCTCAGACTCTGATATTTCACCCATTTGTACCTTTTGCTAATTCAACATGCCTTGTTGCCCTAGTGCTCTCACCAGAATAAAGGCACAACTTTGTAGTAGCTTCCCTTGAAATCATATTCAAAAATAAGGGGACGCCCAGCCAACTGAATGCTGAATTGATTGAAGAGGATCGGTGAAAAAACAATGCACCAACGCCCATCAACAATAGCAAAGATGGGAACAATAGCAAAATAGCGTAAATGTCATCCCTCATCCAATTCCAAATGTATGCTGTCCAAAGTTATAGCTCATTTCCGTCCCCATCCTTATCCTTCTTATTCAGAAAAGTAATTTTTTACAGCAACAGCTTCACATTCAGGCGTGACCGAAGCAATTTGAAGTTTCACAAATCAGTTTACATACTCTTGCATTTCTTGTTACCGTAATGTGATGAGGGTTTGACATGAAGAAGAATGCGAATACAAAGTGTCATTATCATTAAGCAAGATGTAATTTAAAGACTCAAATAAATAAATAAAATTAGCTTCCTCTTGACTTACCTTAGGTTCTCCATACTCTGTATATTCACGACACCACGTGCACGTGATTTTTGCACTTTTTTGCTAAGGATGCAGGTGAAATTGTTCTTGAGAAGAAGTACTTTTTCCCACAATCAATCTTGCTAAAAATTACCAACAAGCACAACTAACCACAATTTGGGCTTTCACGATGAATCATCCTAAATCAAATGAAACTTTACTTGACTTCTCTCAAGATTCTATTTTGTTGAAGAAAGATTGCGAGAGATGAACTGGAAAGACTTGAGACTTTCATACTTTACTCTTACATCTTATGGGCATGAAGACGGTAGGGTACTCACCATGTACATTGAACACACCTCATTATTGCAAATATTTGCAGGTAAGCGATTTGAAGTAGCATGTCTGAGTCCTTGTCTGCAGTGAGTCTACATTGCACGCCTTTTTTTGCAAAGTGTTTCATGGAACGAGGTTAAGAAACACATTACGTATCCTAAGCCCTAAACCGCTTCTCAAGACGATGATCATCATCAAGAGTCCGTGTTGGAATTTATCATCCAATCATTCATTATTATCATCTATATCGGAAAGCCATATTGTAATAAAGTGGGTATGCAAAAAAGTCTGCGGTGGCAAATTGAACATCAAAGTAATTTTGCTAATGACGAGACGATATGGAGACATGGTGGACATCACAGGCAATTATTCAAGAGATAAGTGACCTTGAAGAGATACTTTTGCAATTTTGGGTGATAATGCTGTGTTATAGCATCATCATTTTGCATTTGGGGTTGTAAATTGGAACGAAATCAGAGTAAAATATTACCACACAACGCGATTCCATGAAAAACAATTGATCGTGTCTCCGCAATGGATAAAATGTTATTTTAAATTGGCATATAGCAATGAAAATTGTTACTTTTCAGAGTCATAAGATGACATCATACTTTTCTCAATAGTGACATTAAAACTAAGACTTAAAAAAATTGCAGTTTTTGTTGGTTGGTTCTGCAGAATCGACAGAATGCATGGTACATTGTTTTTAGCAGCAATAAATGAGTCAATATTTTTTAGCGAGATTTTTAAAAGCCTGGCTGTAGCAAGTCAAACTCAAACAAACACTAATTCCAAGTATTTGTCCTGCAGAATGAGAATCCCCATTCATATTATCAGGCAGTAACGGCAAATTTTGAAGGTTGCCAAAGCCTTCACATTGATCTTTCCTATCATTGCGCCTAGTTTTCACACGACAGACAATTAATGTTTGTACGAGTACCATGAAATCAGGTATCTGCGAAGTGTATAGGTATCTAATTTTCCAGGCTAAAATAACAATGGAAATGTCAAAAGGCAGACAATTAATGTTTAATTTGCTGAATTGTTTGTTTACTCTTGTTGCTAGATCCGTCAGCAATAAATGCCGTACAAATTTGCACATATTGGATGTCGCATCTCCAAGTTTTGTACAAGTATTGGGTGCTTTACCAAGCAAGTAATAGTATTTGGTAAGCAAACTAGAGTTTAGATAACCAAGCGTGACTTGCTTCATTTATGAGGAAACCCATGCCATCTACAGTGCGAAATAGATATCTCCCAACTGATTTTTCTCATCTTCCAATAATTAAGCAATTTTGTGTACTAATTTCTAAGCTAACGTTGATTTCACTTGACGTAAGCTTTAAAAATTATAAACTCAAGGAGAAATGTTTTGTTAAAAACTGTCATTGAAAGAAGAGTCTAAAAAGCATTTATTTCACATTGATTTTTGAAGACGATGCCATTATGGAATCATGGACTCTGCTTTCATATCTTTATGAATAAAACGGAAGGCAAAAACTTTTCTTTCCAAGACTCCTGGCAGCCGGGATCGGGATGGGGAAAGTTGCCAAGTCACTTTCAAATGCTTTGAGTTAATTATTTATTCTCCTCAATTGAATATTCTTGTGCAAGTGTCATTCTATGTCAGCGTCTCAGTCAAAAATGATTCATAGCTTTCATTTATTAACAAAATCTAACTCATAAGACATTGCCTATCCTTTGAAGGGTGTAGCCAAACTAAACCAAAGCATCGACTGAGACATAATGCCTAGATGGCATCTAGAAAATGCAGTTGCTCTTTTAGCAGCTTTGATAAAGTCTTGCTTTGTGCTAGCCTAAAATATATTCAATAAACAAAATAACCCACAAGGATTTGTCTCCGTATCCGTGATCTTTTCTTAATGTCATATAAATTCTTCTCCGCTTCCAAACCTCGGAAACTTGAAAGCATCAGTAGAACCGATCAATGAATTCAAAGAATTTGACTGTCTCAGCGTTCTTTTTGTTTATCCAGTGTTCTTTCAAAACCAAAGCCTTTAATGGTCCTAAATGCAGTTAAGTGAACAGAAGAAAAGCGAGTTTAATGGCACAAGAGAAAGTATTAAAATGTATATTTGCACAGAAAGCCTTCGAGGGAGGAACAAGAGAGAGAGGATACCAGTGCGTAAACGGCACGATTCTTTTTAAACTCCTCTGTAAAGCAAGCAGCAGTAACGGCATGGACGGAGTCTATTTAGTTTACTTTTACTGGCGAAGAAATGTGCTACCTTAAGCACTTTCTCCAGCTCCTCTCACAAACCCTGTCTTTTATACACTCACTTCAGGTTATGTTATTTTATTTGCTCTCACTACTCTCTGACATTGACTGGTTGATTTGGTGAAAACATGCTGCTCCATCCATCCAATCCGTTGTTATCTTATATGTATGTACGCAATTTGAAGAGTAAAGATAATACAAGGTAGATCCATAAGTATTCATTTCACTTTAAACCGATAGTAAAACTGAGAGAGTCCTAAAGTCCACATTTCTGAATATGAGGCCAGTAAGACAGCAGGACTCTTTATGTTCCGAAGACTCCCATTCCTCCTTATCCCTTAAAGTGAACAATGCCGTAATGCAGGATAAGAAATTATGGGGATCCATTTCGTAGCCAAAAGTACATCCTCTCGTCCTGTGGTCTCATTGTCCCTATCATTTGTCCTTCACTCCTGCCTGAATGCGAGTTCCTTCCTCATCTAGAATCCTCTGAATCTGCGATATTAGGTTAGAGCACTCTTTTGGACTAACTCGATGGATTCCCATTTAGCTCCACAGCGGCAGTTCAATAGATCATTACTTAAACCTAACCCGAAACAATAAAATATTTCACTGCTGTTGCCAGTATGTCGTATTCAGATGCCAATAGACGGAAGGAAAAGGAGGGGAAGAAAGAATTCCCTCTGTTTTAATAATATTCTCCCATTGTTATATCTGAAAGAAAGAACGGGAATATAAAAATGGTCCAGTGTTATTATTATTATTCTTCTTGCAGAGTCCGGAATTGCTTTCACTCCACTTGCTGTCTTACACTGGTTTAACAAGACAATGATAACAGCAACCAAAGACAAGCTTACCGCGGAGCCCCTTAACCTGGAACCAATAGAACCAAGAAAAATTTGATTACCAAGACAAGTTCTTTTTTGAAGACTACATGCGTATTTCCCACTTTCTCAAAAGTGTGAGAAATTTGATGGTTTGCTCAATGGTTCTTCAACTTTCACAACGTGTTTGGAGAGCGTAAACAATATGCCACCTCGTAATAACGTTTACTTTGTTCCTGATCTTTGTACCTAAACACAAACATGCGTGTATAAAATACGTTGAAAGGCATGGCCACAAGTCACCCTTTGAGGTTACAACTTTCTTAAACATAGGAACAGGTGCCTAGAATCTAAAAGAATCTTTTTGAATTGTTTTTTAAATAAGACAAATGACGGATATAGACAGCGGATACAGTTGGAGGACAACAGGAAAAAGAGGATTTGGAAGGGAAAGTGGAAGTGCACAGAAATGAAGTGAAAGTCCATTGTAGTGTGTGGAACAGTGAAGGATTAGGGGTTGCATTTTTCAACAACGTCGGGTTGTGGAAAATATAAAAAAAACTGTTTAAATTTCTGAAGAGAGGGGGTGGTTGGAATTTTTGCCAGTGATACTTCACATTCCCAAAGGGAAGTCAGTTTGGTTTGGTTTTTTTGGGTATTGCTCGTCGGAGCGTACTTAAGGAAGGAAATGATGCGAGAACAACTCGAAAATTGAATTTGGGAAAGTCTGTTGAAGCATTACTACTTTCTTTCTTGTCCCTGCACTTTTTCATAGTCAACAGTAGGAGGGAAAGTAAGTAAAGTGTCGAGATGAAAGCGAGTGTATTCTAGGATTTGTTCTTAACCCCCCTTTCCTCCTTTCCTTATCATATCAAACTAAAAAAAATCCGTCCACTCACGTCTCCTCCTCCTCCTTCCTCTTGTGCCTTTCTTTCTTGTAAATAAAAAATGCTCTTTACAAGAAATAAATAACAAAACTTTCTCTCACTTAACCAAAAAAAACTCAATTTTGTTTCTTTTTGTTTTGACTTTTTCTCATTGATTAAGTAAGCTCGTGAGGATAGCAAAGCGATTTCAAACACTAAAACTTCTGTAACGTTCGAGCTAGAGATTTACGTGTCTTCCTTTCTCCCTTACTTTGATGTTATGTTCGCTTTACCCCCATCATCATAAACTTATGCACTTCTGCTACTGCATTGTACCATTTTACAATGAAGGATATCAATTGTTGGTCGGATATAATCCTATGGTGTATTTCTAACAGTGACCACGATTCATTACATAAGAAGGCATGCAGGGAGCATAATGGGGATAATCCAAAGGACGTATACACTCTAACGTCGTATATGGTCAAGACCCTTCATTCTAATCCAAACAAAGGATCGACCACTTTTTACAAAGATAAAATACAATCAGTGATCAAAAACGTGCAAGATTAATTTCCATGAATAGAGACACAAGTGATTGAGTCTTGGCCTGAACCTGAGTTGGACGAGATGAAGCTTAAAAGTAAATACGAAATAGCCACCATGGTAATAAGGTATCTATTGAATTGTTTGGCCGTAACAAAGCCCTGCTTAATTTATTGCAGTCAGACTGGCTTTGAAACCGCACAATCGAATGCTGGTTTTGTTAGGATAAAGCCAATCAAAAGTGCATGTTCTGCCTTTTGTAATTACATGAATCCATATATTATAAAATCTATTAAGTCGGAAAGGAAAGTCTCTCATTCATAAAATGTTAATTTGCATTCTTCCACTCTTAGATTTTTGTTTACAGAGAAAACTATAAAGACAATACCACACGACAAAGCAATATGAAGTAATTATCACCGTACGTTAGAGGGACATTAGACAGCTTTAATAAATCAATCATAAATTGATTCTTACCAAAACCTTTGACTTGCAACAATGTGACAGTACAATACCAAGAAATGGGTTATTACCATACTTGCTCAGTACATCAATTGTCATTTGAGAAATCCACCATGCATATTTTATTTTGATGCTGAAAAGAGGCAGAGTCAAAAGAGTGTCAGACATCAGGTATCATGAATGTATAATTTTAGGTTGCAAAACATATTACCTAATAGAAACAACTTTAATATCCCATCCATGGTTCGTCCAAAATTATTTTCGATCCAAGTCAGCGTCACTGGAGTGTCACGAAACAAGCAAGAAGAAGAGAAGCAAGTTTAAACTAAATATAATTCAGCTTGGTCTCCTACTTCATAGTTTTAGCCAAGTTTTTGGTATTAATGGGGTTTGCTTTTCCTGAGTCAAAGAAGAAATAAACTTTAAAATCTCCTAAATTATTCATCTTCTTGGAAGCAAGAAGCATTCAATGCCTGACGGACTTTCACTGCTAACTTAAGTTAAATTCCCTACTCGCCCTTCCTTTTCTTTTCTGTCTCAGGGAAACTGAACTTGTCGAATGACTTATCTTAAGTACTCGTACCTTCAATTGAACATTTTTTTCTTTTAGTTTCAAATTTGTAGATCAATTTAGAGTTCTAAAAATACTTTGTTGGGTTGGTTCACTTTCCATAAGCTAATTGCGTGGAGAGTCGGATGTCCCAAAGTCTATAGATAGGTTAGCTCTCTCGTTTCTTTTTAGGTCGGCTTTTCTGTCGCGTCCATCCAATTTCAACCTTTTAGAGACGAGTGCAGAAATAAGTATGTTACTCAACATTGTTGTGTAACAATAAGAACAAGGAACCCGTGAGCCTTTCCAGTATCTATCTCCCCTTGCTGGTAAAGATTGTGTGTAGACAACGGTTATGAATTACGGATCATGCTTTGGATGCAAGGGGAAAGGAAAGCATTCAAGAAATTTGTGTCTCCACCCATCCCATTGCCTCGCATTATTGTATTTTATCCTCTTTTCTATTTTTCACCATGACTTGGCCTTCTGCAAGCCGAAGAAAGAAATAGAATTGAAATAATTGAATTTTGGGATAATCACCAGCTCTTGTCTCTCCAATTCTACAATACGACGTCGACTTTCCCTTGTCTACCTGAGACACCCACTTTATTAGACACACTTTTCCTTCCATTCGTGCAAATTCCAGGACGTTCCTCTCAGTTGAAGCGATGTGATATGGTCAACGTTCCCTTCTGACGGGACATGACCATGGAGCTTCAGTACAGGTATATACGGATATGGTATTGTTTTTGGTAGAGAAAGAGAGAAAGATGCCAACCACGACATGGCTGCTTACAGATAATCATTGCTAATGAATAACATCGGACGAAAAGTCAGACGATTGTCTATTCTAACTTTGAAGCGAAGGATATTAAGTTGCACCTCAGCTAAACTTGCCTCAAAGTAAAGTTGCGTTCGGAAAAATGATAGAAGGTGATCCGAGCCGTGTGTATACAATTACACTTGTTGCTGGTATCAATTTACAAACATAGATTACACCGAACCGGTTACGTACAATTGAAAACCTGACGGCTGCCTGACACCGACACTAAATATTACCAATAATTTATACGAATAGCATCGGTCTTGACTCCATTCTGTAAAATAAGACTCTAATCGTGACGCATATACATTTATTTACGATGCGAAATGCAACCCTTGTAATTAGTCATGTGCTCTCACCTTCTTCCCAATAATTTAGACACGCAGCACTAATCACTTTCCATTTCCCCCTTGCGTTCGATGTTTAGATTGCGAAGATGTAGTAAATTCATAAAATTCTAGTATTTGTCCAACACAATACACAATGTTTCACACAATAAAGTGCCTAAAGAAAAAGACATTGGCCATCATTTCTTAACCAGTCAACAGTTGTGACACTCGGTATCATATCGAAGCTCAATTCCGTTACGTTATCGTTCTTACGTTATTTTTTGTAATTTGTCTAGGTTTCCTGTAAAAAGAGTACCACCCAACTGGTTATGCCTTGATGTCATGATTACGACACCATTGCGATGGAACACATTCCATTATGTCATGTTGCAAGAGTTATTGTGCGTGTCAAAGACAGTTGGTTTGGCTCTCTGTATGAAACGCGGTTGGCATTATTATTGTCAAGTGATGGAAGGGGGTTCAATTAATCCTGCCTAATCGAACCTCCATATATGCCGGATGGATGTATAGAAAGAAGGAAGGGAAAGGAAAATACAGATCGACCTTTGACGAGGAATGATGCGATGGGAAAATTATACAGAATGAAAATGGAAACATGAGATTGGCCTCGGAGCGAGCAACAATACACACTGGATAGAAATGGAAACCTTCTTCTTTCTATTGCCTTTTCTCCTCAGCTCATCTCACTCTCGGTGGTACCTGTACAAGGACCATCAGTCCAATAACAACCGAAAGAACCGGAGAAGTTCCAAGCAGTGCCTCCAACGCGTCACGCATTACGTGGGCTACATTAAAACCTATGGCAACTTCCTTGGATCCTCGTCCGCAGCTAAACTACGACTAAAAACCAAACCAAACCAAAGGACGTTTGAGAAAGAACGGAGAATTGTGGAACGCAATGAGAAAGCGAAGCTTCAGCTTCACACACACACACAAAACTCGACTCCCTTCCCCCATCATCCATCCATCCATCCAACCAAGCTATCTCTTGGGATCACCCTCTGCTTTTTACCTCAGTCGCTTAAAGAACAGTGAGTCAAGCGGACCTTCTGCTCTATCGTCTCGTGTCCTCTCGTCATGAAACATTCTGTTTTGTGTCAAACCAAATTTATTTGCTTCACCTGAACGACTGGCATTTCTGACCTCAAAGTGTCACACTGGGCCTCTCAAGGAGTGAGAGACTGACAGTGGCTTGACTTTCTCCGGCTAAGTTCTAAATTAGCATTGGTTAAATGGACAATGAGAAAGTGACTCTTCCATGCTAGACACCAAGTTACAATTTTGTGCTAAAAGCATTTATATTTGGGGGATTGACTCCATGACTGCAGCTTAGAGAGTGATTGGTAGATTTTAGATTGTGAGGGGGTAATTGCTGGATGGACAATGTCCGGAACATTTCTTTCATCGGAAGAACATCATCTCTCTGAACCCGACTCTCATCTCTTCTTATTATTAATGTATACAAACTAAAAGGACAGTTCTTCCAGCTTCCTGTCTCAAGTTAACCCTGTGCATTTGTTTTCCACACTTCAATTAATAGTTCGTAGGTACCAATGCTAATGCACTTACGCACTTAAGTGAAAAAGTGAATCTCATCAAGCATAGTCCTTTGCTGCTGCGTGGAAAACGAGTGACTACATATATCTACATGAATTACGATTGGCGACATCACAATTCAAGCTAATTTGCACTTTGCGTTACCCAACTTTAGATCCATGGACTTATGAACCTCTTAACAGTTGCACAATAGATAGGTACTTTGGTTGGAGCCTCTGCAGAAATCATTAAACACATTTCATGTATTTAGCACCAAATCCGCACTTCAGCTACCGTGCTTGCCAACTCCTGCTTCAGTGCGGCTATTCTTAAACAAACAGTGGTCAAGTCGATGAAAGAAGTGTGCAGAAGAGGCGCAGATTAAATTGTAAAAAGAGAGGAGCATCATTTTGTCCTGTCTGAAGAGAGTGGATGTAGGAAGTACTACAGTTGGTAGTAAAGGTAAATACTTTAACCATCAAACGTGATTAACATCTTGCATCAACAACACTTGACTTGTGGGTTTTACACTGCGTGCATTTAGTTAATATGTGACTAAATCCCAGGAAAGAATCAGAGAGAGACTTGCAATTAAAGACCTGGTTGGTGAAGTGAGATTATACTTTTCCATGTTCAAGTTATCTTGGTTGTTTTGAGCTCTGACCATTTGTGAGATGGGATGATAATCTTGAGATTAATTGAAATCAAGCGGATGGATGATAAGACATTGACATGGATGACCCGAGATGATGATGAAGACTAAAGTAGAAATATTGTTATTGTTTCTTGATTGGTTTGTTAACCAAGGTGGGGAGACTTTGTGCAATGAAGGAAGACACGTACAGTGACTCGTAGTTAGGAAGGCGTTACAAACATATTCTCTCTCATCTCATCTCATTTCATCCCTTTTATAACAAGGCTCATTGAATTCTACACGAAGACCCGTAGGAGGAAATCACCATAGAAGAGCTGTAGGAATTCATCTCATCAATCAATTTTTTAACCCTGCTTCATCGGTAAGAGCAATTATTATTACTCGTTATTCATACCTTTTCTTTCACATTGTCGGAGGAATTGGACTGGGTAGTTGGACTAAAGTCTAATTCAGATATCTGTGGAGTATATGAGGATAATCTATACAAGTAGGATGTATTGTTGGGTGGGGAAGGAAAGATGAATCTATGAACACACGTGACGAGAGAGCAAGAGTTGAAGGTATAAAAAGCCAACAATCAACAACAATGGTTTTTACGTTTAAGTCATGCTTTCATGGATAACGAGCATGAAATTTTGTAGATCTGTTCCGCATAGCAGAACAACACAGTTCCAAAACCAGGTCTAAGAAAAGAAAGTGTTTAGACATTTCTTACGTATCATCATCATACGCACTTGGGTAAAAAAGAAATCACTGAAGAGGGAATGAAGGATGAGCTACTTTTCCCATGAAACTTATAAAACCTAAACTCCTGCTGATTTGGAAAATGTTTCACACAAATTGACAACTCGCCATCTTCAAGTAATAAACTTCAAATTCAGTCGAAGGAACGGAATGCCTTTTCCTTTCCTTGTACATTGTACAATTTTCTTCCTACACAAGTCCAAGCAAATAAATAAAAATAATTTCATTTAT
>JAQIWU010000230.1:0-31480 GCA_034696445.1 Isotomiella minor
TCTCTTTATTAAAAAAAATCCAGAGTTCAAGTGGAAACAATCAAACAAATAACATACACGAGAGAGTACAACAATACAATGGAAATCGAGAAAGAACACTTTTTGTGTGTAACAAAATAACATGAATTTCATTTCATATCCTTTTTTAAAAATTCCCCAGTTTTCGTTGAATGCGAATTTAAAAAACTTGCGATATTAATAACAATTATCTACCTGAGATAAAGATTAAAGACAAGGAGGAACTACCAATGAAACGAAGAATTCCATAATATCCATATTAATCCTGCTGTATACACATACATCATCACAATAATGATAACCCGGAAAGTCTTACATCTGTACTTAAGCTATTTTTTCTGAATGTCTAGAAACATCACTGTTTTGATACATGTCCCATTATTGCAGGCTACTACTTTTAAGGACCGAAGGATTGTATCTTATCTTGTGATGTCTCCGACTACTTACTTACACACACATATTTTGGTTTTTCTTTTGGTATCAAAATTAAAATAATAACAGGGGAGTTTGAAAGAGAACTGAATAAATAGAGGTAGGTACGTACTGTGATAAATGCAAAATTCATGCCATGGGGAAAGCTTGCTTGACAATGTAATGAATTTCAAGAGTTAAGAGGGAGAGTTTCATCATATAAGCCCCTTCTTCTTCTTGTACTCTTCAAGGTTTAAGGAGCGACGAGGGGCGGACTGCTTCGTTGGGGTACTGGAAGGCCGAGCGATGATGGGTAGATTTGCAGCTAGTGTAGAGAAAACAAACAATAAGTCAGTCATAGTCTACATATGATATGTGTGTGTAACTGAAGACAAACTCTTACGAGGCAATTTAGCATCCAAGTCTAACTTTATGTCAAAATCATGGGCTGAAAACAAGTCGCTCCCCCCAGTGCCATCTCCGGCCCCAAGGAACATTGTGAACTTCCTCTCTTTCGTCGTAGTATCAGGTTCGTCTAGTGACAGCTTCATGATATTCTGTAAGAAAAAAGGTCCATGTATAACTTGCAAAGACCAAGTGTATGAGAGCTATGCATACCGGTTTGATATCCTCCAAAATCGGTTTGATATCAGCTTCGAAAAGTTCTCCCTTAATATCAAGTCCAGGCAGAAAGGCCGTAGGTTTGGACACTATTCTGGGCTTTGTGGTTCGTCTTGTAAACGGATCCTCTACTTTCAGGCCTTTGTTCATTTTCAATTCCTCCTACATAACAAATTAGTAAACCGTTTGTTGATTAGTAGAACTGATATAAACCAATATCTTACCAAAATAGCCTTTTCCGCTTCTTCAACATTCTTCTTTCGGTTCCTTTCGTTGATGTAACTAATACTGGAAATGGTGGATGTACGGGCCTTGTCCAACTCCTTTGCCCTGTCATCCAGCTCCTGAATCACTTGATTTATTTCCGTTACTTTGTCTTCGTCATTACTACAAACAAAATACGGGTTTAACAAAGTCACCACAAACATTAGCATTGATTAATTAACTCACTTAGATTGAGCAGCTTCCTTATCCTTCATTAATTGAGTTTTCCTTGCAGCAAAATTAACCGGTGCGGTTTTAAACTTGGCCTTCTCTTGAACGATCTGTGATTAATTAGACAGAAAAAAGCACGTCAGCACGTGTCTTGATAACACCAATAATACAAAACAGATGATTTACCGCTTCGATATCCTCTTCTTGCAACTCGTATTCGAATCCTTCACGCATTTCCTTCTCCTTCTTGTGCAGATCGTCCGTTGTAGGAAGGGAGACTTGGAATTGCTCCATCCTGTTTTTCCAATTGGTAAACTCGTCCGCGACAAACGGTTGGTTGCTGACATACTCGAACCGACATTTTTTACTCTTTTCACCAGGATACTTCACCTGCAGCATCTTATTTGTCTTAGAATTTGCAAAGTCGTATGGTTTGGACTGCTCAGTGATCCCTTCTATTTCGTAAATCTTGAAAGGACAAAAAATGTCATCGTCATTCATTAGTACAGTAAAGAAAGACAACTGAAATGGCATACCCTATAGGCACCGGAATTGGAATGGGGGCCACTCAATCCAGAAATCCTAACAAAGCAGCCTTTGACGACCCGTTCAAAAATTGGAAGATACAGGAATCTAGAAGACACACAAGCAAGTGTTAACAAAGAGAGTGCGTTTCACAGGCTTTCCGTTTCCTTACTTCTCCAGTTTAAATCTTGACAGTCGAACCTTTTGCAGTTCATCGCAACTCGTAACGTAGACAGGCTTCTTGTTCCTGTGTGTACAAATGACAAATTATACTCATTGCTTCATTTCAGTACAAAAAAAAAGTTACAAACAATCAAACTTACCGTTCTTCATCCTCTGAATCAGAGCCACTACGGGAATCACTGTCACTACTTGATCTAGATCTATTGTCTCTTCTGGGTTTGTCGTTGTCATCCGAGTCTGACCCGCTATCATCAGAATAAACATCAGATGCTTTCAGTTTCTTGGATTTTTTATCGGAAGAGCCATCATTTTCCTTTTTCAGTTCCAAATCATCGTCATCCCCATCACGATCGTCTCTTTTCCTCTCCTCCCTCTCCTTCCGACTTTTCTCCTTTTCCTGTGCTCGTTGGATTTTTGCGTCTCGAGAAGCTTTCAAAGCGTCCATCGCCTGAGACTTCTTATCCAGTTTTCCCTCGACTGTCTTTTTCCTTTCTTGACTTCGAACTTTAGCATCCATTTGAAAAGGATCTGAGAGATCTTCCGAGGAACCCCCTCCTGAAACGTCCATTTTCCGCTCACTACTCCGTACATGATGGTGGCTGTGGCTGTGACTGTGACTATGACTGTGGCTATGGCTGTGGCTGTGACTATGAACCCTGTGAGGTTTGTAATTACAAATGATCAGACATCCTTAACTGATTTACAGTTTTTAAAATGATAAACTCACCCTCTAGCTGCCATTTTCTTTTCCATCCTTTTCTTCTGCTTTAATTTCTTTTCCGCTTCAAATCGATTTCGTAGAATGTCCCTCTTCTCTATACGCCTATAGATCTCTTGTTCTCTTTCCTTTTCAGTCATGACACTCAGATTAAGTCGATCCTCCGCGTCTCCCATCATGTTCTCGTCGTAGCCATCACAGAATTCTTCTTCGTCATCCATATCGTCATCGGACACTTCCCCTTTAGAATGTGTAAAATTCAAAATTTAAACCTCGAACCAATAAAACTGTGCAAGTTAAATTACCTTCTTCCAAGTCCGAGGCGCTTTTCACCTTCACAGGGGCCGCTGGCACTTGTGGTGGGACGGAGGACGAAACGACAGAAGAAGGCGCCCCAGGGGACCCTGTCACGTTGGCGTTTGGAGGCTGCGGTTCCTCTTTCACATCCACTCCTCCTCCTCCTCCTCCTCCTCCGCCTTCACCTCCACCTTCCACCTTGACCGACGTCAGGTTGACATTCACATTGGCGTGGTTGGCATGGCTATTATTATCCTCCGAAGCCGAGGACTGCGTCGTCCCACCACTCGTCGATCTTCTGGCACGCTTGGCCGGCTTCCTCACCAAAGATCCTCCCTTGCTACTCTTTTTCGACTTGGACGCCGTCGTCCCTGACGAACCCGAATCGTCCGAGTCAGATGAACTCGAGGAGGAGGAACTAAAGGCTTCCACCTTAACCGGTTTCACATCCGTCGTCGGCGTGGCCACTTTATTCTTGTTTGCCAGTTTCAAGAGATCCTGTGAATAAAGATAAGATGGATAAGTAATTGTCGGTTATCTTAATGAATTCGTCCTTACCTTATCATTATCAGACGCAGAGCCAGAGTCCGAGTCCGAGGAAGACGAGTCATCCGACTCCACAAGGGCATTACTCTTCCTCTTATTTCCCATCTTAAGGGTTCCTTGATTGTGTCGTCACTAATTAAAAATCTTCTTAATGACTTTTGACTTTTGACGTTGCTCAGACAACAAAGAACAGAAACTGTGCACACGTCAAAGAAGATGATACTTCCTCTCCTTCACAATCAAGCCCTTCAAATTGAGACTTGACTCGTCACTTTGTCAAAGTTTATAAAAAGAAGGACGACGAGGACGACAAAGGAACGAATTTCTTTTCTTCTTCTCGACTGACTGACTGACTTTTGTCTTTTTTTCTACTCCAAAGGGTTCAGGTGTCCCGCTCCTTCTCCAAACTCTTTGCCCACAGATGGGACGAGGAACTCTTGGCCTCACCAAGAACTGCTTTTTTTCCTCACTTTTTCACTCATTCATTCGTCGCAATCGCAAATCATGGAAAAATTGAGACGAGGATGAAATTGAGATTGAGGAAATTGAGACACTTTCTCCACTCCAAGATAAAGCAACTTACCTTCCTACCTTCCATCCTATTCAACTGCGACTGACAAAAGTAAAGAGGCCTCGAGAATGAAAATGTTGAATGTGGTGAAGGTTATCTATCTAACAAAGACATTTCTTTCCTTAGATAAGCAAGCTTAGATTAGCGTGTGTGTCTACGCTTTTCATTCATTCACCTTGGCTCTTACAAAGAGAGTTTCATTTATGCAGAGTTTCAGCAGAGGATTGGCACGATAGAGTCATTTGTGTTAAGTTGTTGGCATGGCAAAAAGCAAAAGACAGTGCAAAAGTGTTACTAACTACTACACGGCATAGGTTTATTTGGATTGGATTGAACGAGGCGTGTTTTCACTTGAGAGCTTTCTCAATTGAAAGCTGTTAAACCCAACACTAAAAACTAGAGACTACTGGATGGAATTGCATGCATGCATAGACTGTGGAAATAGTAGCTGAGAAAGCCGGGGAATTTCGGGACTATAGAGAGATAAACCTTGCTTAAACCACCGTATTATTTTGGCGTGTGGGAAGACAGGCGCTCTTGAGGCATTAAATGAAGAGAGAGAAAGATAAGTATAAAGTAAGACATGAGGACTGACTGGTTTGAATGTGAATGTGCAATGCAACTCTTGCTTACTTTGTATTAGTTTCTCTCTTTCTTCTGTTCAGCGTGGCGTGTGTACCGCAAAATGCAGGGTTTTATAAGTGGATCGAGCCTCCGAATTTTCTTGGGATGAGTCTCACATTCTCATGAAATTTTTCGGCAGTGCGGACCCAACCACGCGACGCTCCACTTCGGGTCACGACTGTATCTGTATCTTCTATCCTAGAGAGTCAGAGATATACACACTGTCTCTGGCTTCCGCATTTGCATTTAAAAAGGAGAAGAAGGCATAGAGATAACATAAAGGCTTTAAGGGCTGGAGAAAGAGGAGACTTCTTCCTGACCCACACACACACACACACATACCCTCTATGCCTTTCACTTTCTTCTCTATACCTTTTCGTATTTTAAGTCTTGGACTTTTGGGATCGGCCAAGTCAAGTGGAAAAACTTCTTGGCCAAAAGTAAAGAAACAAGAAGAGCAACAGGAGAAGGAGAAAGCGAGATCCTCTGTAGTTTAGTTTTTAGTGATTTGGTGTGTGTGTGTGAGAGTGAGACATAAAAGTAAATTGCACACACTACAAGTGATATATTAAGCTTGTATATTATTGAATTGGTTATACGATCCCTTGTGTATCCTTTTCCAATTTGACCCGGTTCAATAATTACAGAGAAAGAGAAAGTAGATACGATTGTCGACATTTTAGCGTAGCATTTTGTACGTGTCAATTTCAGTCATTGACCCCCTCTTCTTCTCCTTATCTTAAACCGGCGTCTTCAATAAAAGGTAGCCTTTAGATATATAAACTTTTGTGAAGTTCAATTGCATGCGAGAAAGAAATGCCTCGTTGGAGAAAGCATGAAAGGGTAGAATAAAAGTCCAATAAAATACCTATACACATTCTTTAAATTACTCCTGCGAGTGAGACACTTACTTCTCTCTCTAATTCTGTAGTGAAATTATGCATTATTGAATATTTCAGTAGTGCCAAACAAACCGACTCCCCAGCCCAATGGGGAAAACGAAACGAAGCGAGGTGGAAAAGTGAAAGCTTCTAATAATTCAACTCTGAACAAGGAATGAATGAATTGTCCGTCCGTACATAAGTTGTAAAAGCAGAGGAAAAATGGGAGACGAAGGAGGATCAGAGAGTGATGATGTATCATTTCTTCGCACGGTATGATTAACATTAATTATGTATATATTTCTTCTCTCTCGCTTCAGCCAAGTCAAGCATAACGATAAAGTTATAATAAAGTTTGGGCACAAAATGGAAAAAAAAACTTTTCTTTTTAGTCCAAACAAAGAGAGAGCATGGCTTCGCTTGGTGGTGAGCGACAATAATAATATGACAAAAAAAACCTTGTGAGAGAGGTTCTTTCACTTTCTGTTTCTATACAGTTTGAGATTTCGGCACGGTTCAAATTCAAACTTTACAGTTTTCTTCTGCATACTGTTTATATGAGAGAGGCATTCTATTCTCTATTCGAGTTTAGAGTTAGCAATAAAACTCAAACCCACCAAAAGCCATATTGCACTCGTTTTTTGTTGGTTTGCTAAAATTAGCATACAAAAACCATTTGCACTTGCCTTTCTCTCTCTATACGTGGGTATATATGCTTCCATTTCATTCAGTCATTACTCTTTTCTTTTCGTGATTTAACTTTGCACTGTAAAATGTTCTCTCATGCAGAAGGAATAAAGATTATCTTGATTTTTAGTGACGATTACACAATGGTATCCAATCCAATTGTGAATGAAATGAATTCACCTCGCTCGCGACCAACCGAAAAACCATGGCGCATGCAAATGCAAAGTTTAGTATCAAGAACTTTAGCTACTTTCTCTTTTTATATAGGAAGACATGGTATGTCTCTCCTGCACATCGACGGGGGAAAGAGTATGCCTGGCTGCAGAAGGGTTTGGAAACCGGCATTGCTTTCTGGAAAACATAGCAGACAAAGTGAGACGACACTTCCATTCTCAACTAATTTGAATCACTTCAAAAAAAAGACCTGTCATTTTTATGTCTTTATTCTATTTTAGAACAATCCACCAGACCTGAGTCAATGCGTGTTTGTCATAGAACAAGCTTTGTCAGTCCGGGCACTTCAAGAACTTGTCACGGCTGCCGGCACAGAATCAGTGAGTTTTTTTACATTTAAAACTACGTTCATTTTTTTAGTTTTCTTTTTTCGGAGTATGAAAAGTATCAAACTGAGTTGATTAATATGAAAAACTTTCTCTTTTGTCTTTCACTTGGACAAATGTCTTGTCTAAAACAATATGAATTTTATTTACAGGAGAAAGACGTAGTAAGTTGAGTCAAGTCACACACAAATAAATATGGTTTGTAAAACTACAGAATAAAATGCGGGTTCTTTTTGTTTGTGTTACACAAACCTGTATAAAATATTATGAAGGTAGTTTTGTTGTTGTTGAAAAAAAAAGTATTTGCTTCATCGAGTAGACTGACAACGCCTTTTTGTTCCATCAGGTTGAAAACATTAAAAAAAAGTATTGTAAAGGCCACTTCTTTACTACAGTAGTTGCGCCGTAGAGAATTGAATCATCATTATTAATTCAATGATTGTGTGTCTTCTTGACTAATTTGTGACAAAACAGCAAAATAAACAGCGTCAAAAAATATTTTACCCATGAAATGAAAGAAAGAATGACTACCTGGAGTAGTTCTCTGACTTGGAAAAACCCTCTCTGATTATCCCTTGTCTTGTAGCTAGAAAAATGCTATACGAACCTATAAAACATCTCAACTTTCACTTTCCCCCGAAAATCCATGGAGTTGGACCCATGGGGAAACCCATTTTGTACATCCACAGACAACAAACACATCATTTTTCTTTATGATTCGTAAACATTAAAATCAATTCGTGATAGGAAACTTTAAGCTGTTACGTCTCAAATTTTAGCTGTGTAAAGTCGTCCATAACCTTAGTTTGTTGTAGAATAATTTAAAAAAGTAAACTAAATTGCTCAACAAACAATGACATGTAGATAATTGCTTCGGCAACAATCAACCTTTTAAAAACAAACATCATCACTCTTCCAATGTTCCTGTCGTATCGTAATTTGTAAAAGTCTTGTAACTTTTATCATCAACTTTCTCTACACACAATTACCCATCATTTCTTCTCTCCTTCTTCAACTGTGCTTGCTTTTATAATCCATACAATTTTACTTTAAAAGCAGACTTATTGACTCTATCTATGTGACATGTGTGTAGGGAAAGGGAACTGGCTCAGGGCACAGGACACTGTTGTATGGGAATGCCATCCTCCTGCGTCATGAAAACAGCAACATGGTATGCCTGCTTTGCTTTTTTGTTTATTCGGGTCAGGTCCCGACATTTTTATGCTCTGTCAAAGACAAGCTTTAAAGAGTAAAAAGTTACATTCCTATCTATCTTTTTCATGATCCTTGACACCATCATCACCAGTACCTGGCATGTCTTTCAACAACCTCTGGAAATGACAAGTTGGCCTTTGACGTGGGTCTCCAGGAACATTCACAAGGTATAAAAGGAGAGGCTTTAATATCTTTTTATCCAAAATCAATAACCAATAACCCTCCATCAATTGCGAAAATCCAATGACAAATGACAATGTAATTTTCTTTTCACTCTCTCTCTCTCTCCTTAGGCGAAGCGTGCTGGTGGACGGTAACAAATTGACTTGCGTAATATGCAGAGGGGCGTTCTATAAAAACCCAAAATTTTATAATAGTTGCATCCGGCATCCAAGCAAAGGTCAGAAGGTGAAAAGGTTCGAGTTGGAGACGACCTTATTTTGGTCTCTGTCGCAACTGAGAGATACCTGGTATAAATGACAATCAAACCACACCACAGTCCAGCCTTTAACTTTCTCTATGCCCAAATACATTTTATAGCAATCCGTTCGTGAGGGAGACACTGCCATTGTCAATGCCTCCTTCCATGTCACACATTGGTCAGTTCAGCCTTTTGGGACTGGGTTGAGTCGGGTCAAATATGTGGGTGAGTAGAGTAGACTATCGTTTTAGACTCTGTCTCACTTTCTTTCTGTGGTGAAAGTCGTTCGATAATTTCCTCCTTCCTTCCTTCCTTTGTAACCAACGCACTTTCTCTTTATCTTTGCAATACCTCACTACTTTCTCTCTTATCCTATCCTCAACTTTTGGCACAGACTCTCGTCTCCCGATGCCCCAACTTATTTATGTTGCCACTTTCCAGGTTACGTATTTGGTGGAGAGGTTCTCAGGTTTTTCCATGGAGGGGACGAGTGTCTCACCGTCCCTGCCACGTGGGGGGAACAACCCGATCAAAAGTACAGTCAAAACTGAAATGACAAGACCTTTGATGTTACATGACATTTCCTTATTTTGCCTTTAGCATGGTGGTTTACGAAGGAGGCGAGGTCGTGAACCAAGCCCGTTCCTTATGGCGTCTAGAACTGGCTCGGACCAAGTGGGCTGGGGGCTTCATCAACTGGATGCACCCCCTTCGGATCAAGCATATCACGACTGGGAGATACTTGGGTGTGAATGATAACAACGAACTCATCCTCGTCCACCGACAAGACGCAACCCTCGCCTCCACCTGCTTCTACGTCCGAGAGGAGAAGGACGACCAGAAGGCTCAGCTCGAGGACAAGGATCTGGAGGTCATTGGGAGCCCTGTCATCAAGTATGGGGACTCCACCGTCATCATGCAACATATGGAAACGAGCCTTTGGCTCTCTTACAAAGTAATCATCCTAAACTTTTCTCTGAGAGGAAAAATGCTGATATTTGTTTTGACGTAGGCATACGAGACGAAGAAGAAAGGCGTGGGGAAAGTTGAGGAGAAGCAAGCCATCCTTCACGAGGAAGGGAAGATGGACGATGGGGTGGAATTCAGCCGAAGTCAAGTGGAGGAGTCACGAACGGCTCGAGTTATTCGAAAGTGTTCTTCCCTCTTTACAAAATTCATAAAGTGAGTTGTAAAGTTTAAGGTTGCTTTGAAGGTAATTGACATTTTCTGTTGTCATATAAGGGCGTTGGAAGTGTTGCAAGTGAACCGTCGCCGCTCCCTCTTCATGAAGTCTGTGGACTTGGGGGAAATGGTCATGTGTCTTGAGGACCTCATCAATTATTTTGCTCAACCCGAGGAGGAGATGGAGCATGAGGAGAGGCAAAACCGTCTCAAGGCCTTGAGAAACAGACAAGACTTGTTTCAAGAGGAAGGGATCCTCAACCTCATCCTAGACGCGATTGACAATATCAACACGATCACGTCTCAAGGTTTCCTGGTCTCCCTCGCGGGGGAGGATGCAGGGCCCAATAATTTCGACGTCATTACGGCCTACTTGTACCAATTGCTAGGTAAAGTCTAACTAAGAATGTAAAGCAATAGAGTTCCTAAATTTATCTTTGCATTTTTTAGCTGCCATCATCAAAGGCAACCACACGAACTGTGCTCAATTCGCAAATATCAACCGTCTCAACTGGCTTTTCAGTCGCCTAGGCTCCCAGGCCTCGGGGGAGGGGAGTGGGATGCTGGATGTCCTTCATTGTGTCCTCATCGACTCACCCGAGGCCCTCAACATGATGCGAGAAGAGCATATCAAAGTCATCATATCCCTCTTAGAGAAGCACGGGAGGGATCCAAAAGTCCTGGACGTTCTCTGCTCTCTCTGCGTCGGAAATGGCGTGGCTGTTCGGTCCTCACAGAATAACATTTCAGACTATCTGGTAAAACTAACTTGTCTAATTAGAATAGACAATTAATTAAAGTGTCATCATCTTTTTGATAGCTGCCAGGAAAGAATCTCTTGCTCCAGACTCAATTGGTAGATCACGTTGGAAGGTAAGTCTCAGCGTACCCCAGAAGCATTGTTTTAAACGGATGCCTTCCTAATTTTCAGCGTGCGTCCGAATATATTTGTGGGGAGGGTCGAGGGCTCTGCCATGTACCACAAGTGGTACTTTGAGGTCACGCTGGACCACGTCGAACAAGCCACACATATGGTCCCTCACTTAAGGATTGGTTGGGCCAATACGGCGGGGTAAGTTGACATTTCTTTGGACCTTCAAAAGTCATTTTGACATGAAGATTGAATGCTATATTTACTTAGCTATATTCCATATCCCGGAGGAGGTGAGAAATGGGGTGGGAACGGCGTTGGGGACGACCTGTATTCCTTTGGCTTTGACGGAGCTTACTTATGGACGGGAGGGAGGAGCACCTGCGTTGTCCCAGGATCCTCAGAACCATTTATTCGGAAAGGGGACGTCATAGGATGCGCCCTGGACCTCTCCATCCCCATGATGACCTTCTACTTCAACGGGGTCAAGATCCGTGGGGCCTTTAAAAACTTTAATCTCGAAGGGATGTTTTTCCCTGTCGTGAGCATGAGTTCGAAGTGCAGTTGCCGGTTCCTCTTAGGTGGGGATCAAGGGCGACTGAAATTCCCTCCTCCGGAAAACCACTCTCCTCTGGTTGAGTGCGTCCTTCCGACACAAACCCTCTCCATTGATCCATGCTTCTACTTTGGGGACTTGACCAAAACCGTTCTGGCTGGACCTTTGATTATAGAAGACGACTCCGCCTTCGTTCCCACCCCGGTGGACACGGAGATGATTCAACTGGCCTCCTTTGTGGAAACTGTGAGGGACAAGTTGGCGGAAAACATACACGAGATGTGGGCGATGAACAAGATTGAGGCGGGTTGGATCTACGGGGACTACCGGGACGACTATGACAAGATCCATCCATGCCTCGTCCCTTTTGATCGGCTCCCTGATGCAGAGCGTCACTATGACATCCAACTGGCAGGGAACACTCTGAGAACGGTTGTGGCACTTGGCTACCACATTTCCCTGGACAAACCCCCTGCGAGGATTCGAAGCATCCGACTTCCTAACGATCCATTCCTCCAACCGAATGGGTACAAACCTGCCCCTCTGGACTTGAGTGCCATCACCCTTACACCAAAGTTGGAGGAACTTGTGGACTCCCTTGCAGAAAACACGCACAATATCTGGGCAAAGGAGAGGATTTCCGAAGGGTGGACGTATGGGTTGAATGAAGACCCTGAGCTCCTGAGAAGCCCGCACTTGGTCCCTTACAGCAAAGTGGACGAAGCCATCAAAATTGCGAATTGGTAAGAGTTCAAAAAATTATACTTCTTTTCATCCTACAACTGAGGTGTTAATTTATAAATTCAAAGGGACACTGCGAGTGAGACGGTTCGTACCCTTCTTGTGTACGGCTACATCCTGGAACCTCCCACTGGAGAGGCTCATGAACGTTAGTAACCTTTCAGACAGTTTTGAACCCTAATCAAACCTTTGGTTTACAGTGCAAAAGGGACTAATGGGCTCAAGAAATCAACCCGACTACCGAACCTACCGTGCTGAAAAGACGTACGCCGTAGCTGATGGGAAATGGTACAAAAAGGGCTCTATTCTTTAGACTAAAAAAGATACAATGTTTTACCCGGGTTTTAAAGGTACTACGAATTGGAGGTCCTCACATCAGGGCCAATGCGGGTCGGCTGGGTAAAGGTGGACTGCAAACCAGGGTGCCAAATCGGAAATGACGAGTGTTCTTGGGCCTTTGATGGTTTTAATGTAAGTGTTTTTGTGTAGCCTTATATTGTCTCAGTGTTTGTACTCCGGGGCAGAATGATACGTGGTAAAGAAGTTATAAATGTATGGAATCAATTGATATGATTAGAGTGAGAAAGTTCACCAAGCCAATGCAGAGTCCTACGGAAAGACTCCACAAATAGGGGATATTATTGGTTGCTTAATTGACGTGGAGAACAAATCTTTAAGTGAGAAAATTTCATACACAAAAAATACTACTCCTGGATTGTTTCCCCTTTGCTCATTGTCCCAGCAACTGGTATCAAAGTACCCCAGTGTTCGTTCAAAAAGCACCTTCATCTGCACAAATCTCTCTCAGTCAGACGCAAAAATGGAATCAATGCGTTATATAATAATGCAGTTTCTCCTTTCTTGCATGTTGTGTCTTTTCGATATCCCTCCCTGGCACCCTTGGAACCTCTTGACTTATCCCTCCCCCTGTCACACCCCTTGTAGGAGGAGAAATGCACGGGAGGGGTCCTTGAAGCCTTTGGAAGACAGTACAGGGAAGGGGACGTCGTGGGAGTGTTTCTTGACCTAATTGATAGAACCATTAGTAAGTTTGTCCCTGTGAAGTGTCTGTGTGTGTAAAATGCTTCTGCACTTTCTCTGCTACTAACCCTGCTTCTGTTATTTGACAATGGAGAAAGTGCCAAGATACAATGATATAAATAACCACAGGTTTCTCACTGAATGGAGAGCTCCTCATGGACTCCATGGGAGGAGAGGTAGCTTTCACTGATGTGCAGGGCGAGGGTAAGTTGAGACTCTCAAGTGTCTT
The DNA here is from genome assembly GCA_034696445.1 of Isotomiella minor. Classification (NCBI taxonomy): domain Eukaryota; kingdom Metazoa; phylum Arthropoda; class Collembola; order Entomobryomorpha; family Isotomidae; genus Isotomiella; species Isotomiella minor. The sequence goes on from JAQIWU010000230.1 coordinate 13,334, forward strand.
AAGACGTTTAGGCTATATGCATATCTCTCTAGGTTTCGTCCCTGCCTGCACGTTGGGCGTGGGTCAAAGGGCGAAACTGGTGTTTGGCCATGATGTAAATGCTCTCAAGTATTTCACACTTTGTGGACTTCAAGAGGGCTATGAACCTTTTTGTGTGTAAGTGAAAAGGACCCAGGAGGACCTCCTTTTAGAATAAAGAAAAGTTGATGATTTATTCTTTGCTATAGCAACATGAATCGAGCCATGACTTTTTGGTACACAAAGGACCAACCCATTTTCGACAATATGGACGATTTTGACGACTCTCCTATTGAAGTGACGAGGATCCCTGCAGGAGGGGATGCTCCACCCAGCCTCCGTCTGAGCCACAAAACTTTTGAGACCATGGAGAAAGCAAACTGGGAGTTCCTTCGACTCTCCCTCCCCGTCATTTGTTTGGACGAGTTTATCGAGTAATTGAGCATTGAGCAAAGGTCCTTTGACCTTAACACTAATTTCTTCTTGTTAACAGTGAGAACGAGAAGGCACGACGATGGCAAGAGATACGAATCCGACAGCACAGGCTCAAAACCACGGTTCAAATCACACGAACGAATCAGTTTGAGCAGTCAATGACCAAAGCTGGCTTCTCCATGAGTGACATTAAAGAGTTACAGAGGGGATATTCCGAGGACGGAGTGGAAGTGGACTCTTTAGAGCCTCCAATGAGACGAGCACGTAAACCGGGCAAGTCCCCATCTCGAGACGGCCCTGGAGAAAGTGGTCCAATGTCCATGTCTGATCGGTCGGATCGGAGTGGGAAAGACCACCTCAGCCCTGAACCCGATGGGAAGAATAAGAAGGAAAGAGGGAAGTCTCCATTCAGGTGAAAACCTATAAACACTTTAGGAGAGTATGCACTGTGTCATCGTGACAACTTAACTTTTAATCTAATGTCTTTTTTGCTGCGAGAAATTGAATTAACCTTTTGTGTGTGTAACTGTGTGTTCTATACAGTCTGACTAGCATGTATTCCTTTGAGGAAATCACCGGAGTTGGGAAAGAGTATGCAAGTCGGTAAGAGAGATGATGATGCTTGTGGCTTTCACTTTACTGACGCTTTGCTTTTTGTTATCAAAAAATGAACTGTTTTTATGAATGCATCTTTGATTCTAAGGTTCTTCACACGAAGCAAAAGGGACGAAAGTCAGGGGCAACCTAAGATCTCAAGAACTCCAGAGGAAGACAGCAACACTCTCGGGGTCAATCGGGGTGCGGCCGTGAAACTGTCTCAGGTATCTATCTCATCTTGCCCCATAGACATACACAACAACCGTCTTCTGTCCTATTTTTACAGAGCAGTCTCAAGGTCGTCGCACCTGACGTTCCAGAGAGAAAAGGAGGGGGCCCTCCTCCTCCCTCCATCCCTCAACAGATGCAAATGCAAGACTCTCAAGTCCCAGAGGAAGAGCTCTTCGACACGGATTGTCTCAACCTCATGAACGAGTACTTTTACGGCCTGAGGATATTCCCAGGGCAGGACCCAAGTCACGTCTTTGTGGGCTGGGTCACGACGCAGTACCACTTCCACAGCTCCACCTTTTCCAACGAGAACGTTCGGGCTGTGTCCATCTCCGCCATTGATGAGTTTGACGCGGACATATTCAGCGTGGACCGAAGCTCCTGCTACATGCTGAGGGCGGACGAGATTTTCAACCAAGTGTCCCAGGACTCCTCGGGGAAGAGTGCGTCTCAAGGGATGTTTGTTGGCTGTTCGGTGGACACTTCTACGGGGTACATGACCTTCAGTTGTGATGGGAAACCCACCAACTTTGTATTCAAGGTAGTTTTACAAGGTAGCTTTCCCATGGCAACGGGTTTTAAAAAACTGTAATTTAGATGGAACCTGGGACGAAACTGTTCCCCGCCGTATTCGTGGAAGCTACGAGCAAGGACATGCTTCAATTTGAGTTGGGACGCACCCCAACGACGCTGCCATTGTCCTCGGCCGTTCTCCTCAACTCTGGGAAACACATCCAACCTCAGGTATGTAGCCTCACAAATGGTCATACATAACTTAGCTAACACCCATTGTGTCTTACACAGTTCCCACCGAGGTTGAAGGTTCAGTTCTTGCGTCCACATCAGTGGGCTCGAGTCCCGAATAACTCTTTGAAGATCCATGCCTTGAAGGTAACTTTTTTTCAATGTCTCTATAGATCTTTTCCTAAACAAAGCTCCCTATGAATTCCTGTAGTTGTCCGAGTTAAGAGGTTGGTCCACCCTTTGCGAAGACCCCATCTCCATGCTCGCCCTCCACATCCCGGAAGAGGACCGATGCATCGACATCCTGGAGTTGATTGAGCTGGAAAAGTTACTCAGTTTCCACTTCCACACCCTCACGCTTTATGCAGCCCTCTGCTATCAGTCCAACTACCGGGCGGCTCACAGCCTTTGCTTCTACGTGGACCAGAAGCAGTTGCTCTATGCCATTCAGGAAGAGTACATGTCGGGCCCTCTGAGACGAGGGTTTTATGACTTACTCATTGCTCTACATTTGGAGTCTTTTGCGGCTACGATGTAGGTTTTTTAAAGGGCTAGAATGATTGAAATTACCGTAGGTTTGTCTGAATTTTAGGGAGGGCTGTAAAAAGGAGTTCATCGTTCCCTTAACCCCTGAACTCAAAGAGATTTACGAGGACGAAACCATGCGTCACAGCATCCGCTCCGTGACCACCATCTCAGTCCGTCCGGAAATGAAAATGTCGGAAATTGAGTACGTTCCTTAGCATAGTTAGTTTATATTGGTTTCTTACAATGCCCCAAATTGTGCAGAGAACACGTCGTGGACATTAAGGAACTAAGCTCCCCCGCCTTCTGCCTGGAAGTCGTCCGAGATTTTGCCATGAAGGCCCTGGAGGACGCTGTCCGGTTGAATCAAGTTCACAACCGGGATCCCATCGGAGGGAGCAATGAGAACCTCTTCGTCCCCCTCCTCAAACTCCTGGATAAACTCCTCCTCGTAGGCGTCATCCAAGACAAGGACCTATCCCGCCTCCTCGTCATGATCGACCCTATCACTTGGGACCCTGAGAACTCTCACGCCATCGTCTTCAACTTTGTTCGCTTCCCCTCGGAGCATCCTGAGGAGGATGTGGAGGACCACCGAAAGGGTCTCCTCTTCATGGAATTAGCGGAAGGGGTGAAGCTGCAAATGTGCTACCTCGTCCACCACATGAACGACATCCAACTACGACACAGGGTCGAGTCTATCGTCGCCTTTAGCACGGACTACGTGGGGGATGTTCAGGCGGACCAGTTGAAGCGGTATGCGGAGATCAAGCAATCGGACTTGCCCTCTGCTGTTGCGGCAAAAAAGACCCGGGAGTTCCGCTGTCCCCCGGTGGAACAGATGAAGGCCATCCTTGGGTTCAAAAACTTGGAGATGGAGGATGAGGATAATAGACCCTGTGGAGACCATCTCATCACCCAGCTCACGGAGATGCATGCGGGTCTCATGGAAACCATCTCCCTCGAGGGACTCCAGAAGGATGAAGGGGGAGAGGAGGAAGCTGCGGACGGGGGCAAGCTGGGACTCATTACAAAAGTCATCGACATGCTCAACATTGTCAAAAAGTTGGAGCCTCCAGAGCCACCAAAAGAAGAGGATCCTCCACGGGAGAAGCTTCCAGAAGGTAACTTAATTTAATATTAAAAAACTTTTAGTAACTTAACTTTGGTTTTCAGAGATATTTCGAAAAGTCTTGACAACCACAATCGTGCGATGGGCTGAGGAGACTCACTTCGAGTCCCCCCTCCTCGTTCGAGAGATGTTTGGTCTCCTCCTCCGCCAGTACAACGTCGTGGGAGAGATGATCGGGTCCCTGGAGAAGACCTACGTCTTCAACTCTCACACCATCCCACAAATCAAGGCCATGTGGGGCGGCCTCTCTCGAATCCGAGCCCTGCTCCCAGTTCAAATGTCCCAAGAGGAGGAGGGTCTCATGCGGTTCTTACTCTGGGAATTGGTGAACAATCACATTTTCTTCCAGCATCCAGACCTCATACGGATCCTTGGTGTCCATGAGAACGTCATGGCCCTCATGATCAACACCCTTGGGCGTCAGGCAGCTCAGTCCGAGGCTCAAGGGGGAGGAACTGCTGGGGAAAGTGGGGGTGGGGAGACTCCTGGAGCAGCAGCCAAGGAGAAGGACACTTCTCACGAGATGGTGGTGGGCTGCTGCCGGTTCCTTTGCTACTTTTGCCGAACCTCGAGGCAGAATCAGAAGGCAATGTTTGAGCACCTGGGCTTCCTCCTAGAGAATTCCAACATCCTCCTGAGTCGACCCTCGTTGAGAGGCAGTACCCCGCTGGACGTGGCCTACTCCTCCCTTATGGACAATACGGAGTTGGCTCTGGCCCTCAGGGAGCATCTCCTAGAGAAGATTGCAGTGTATCTGAGTAGGTGTGGACTACAGTCCAACTCTGAGCTCTTGGAGAAGGGCTACCCGGACTTGGGCTGGGACCCTGTGGAGGGAGAGCGGTACTTGGACTTCCTCCGCTTCTGCGTGTGGGTGGGAGGGGAGAGTGTGGAGGAGAATGCGAACCTCGTCATTCGACTTCTCATCCGAAGGCCGGAATGCCTGGGCCCCGCCCTGAGGGGGGAGGGGGAAGGACTCCTTCGGGCTATCATAGATGCAAATAGAATGTCCGACAGGATCAACGCAAGGAACAATGGGGAGCATGTGGGCGAACTTGACCACCCGATGCCAGAGTCGGAGGATGACGAGGACTACATTGACACCGGGGCTGCCATCCTCTCCTTCTACTGCACTCTTGTGGACCTCCTGGGACGCTGTGCTCCGGACGCTGCCGTCATTGCGCATGGGAAGAACGACTCACTCCGAGCAAGGGCCATCCTTCGCTCCCTCGTCCCCCTCGAAGACCTTCAGGGGGCTCTCAGCCTCAGATTTAGCTTCCAAAGTCTAGGTGTCCCTGGGGAACCTCCCAAAAGGGACGTTCCTCCTGGTCTTGTGCCAAATCATAAGCAAAGCATCGTGTCCTTCCTCGAGCGAGTGTACGGGATTGAGGAGAGGGACCTCTTCTTCAAACTCCTAGAAGACGCCTTTCTCCCTGATCTAAGAGCTGCCACGATTCTGGACCACCGGATTGACGGCGGGGACTCTGAGATGGGCCTCGCCCTCAACCGATACATCGGGAACTCCATCCTCCCCCTTCTAATCTCTCACTCGAGGTTCTATGCTGAAGCTGACAACTACGCCTCTCTCCTGGACGCCACCCTCCACACGGTCTATCGTCTCTCCAAGAACAAGATGCTCACCAAAGGGCAGCGAGAGGCGGTCTCGGACTTCCTCGTCGCCCTCACCCGAGAGATGCAGCCGAATATGTTGCTCAAGCTTCTCAGGAAGCTTACCGTGGACGTGTCCAAGCTTACGGAGTACACAACCGTGGCCCTGAGGCTACTGACGCTGCATTACGAACGCTGCGGGAAGTACTACTCCACCCAAGGGGGTCCGGCAGGGGCGGGAGCAAGTGAGGAGGAGAAGCGATTGACGATGATGCTCTTTAGCAACATCTTCGAGTCCCTCTCGAAGATGGAGTACGACCCGGACCTATTTGGGAAGGCACTTCCTTGTCTGAGTGCCATTGGGTGTGCCCTACCTCCGGATTACAGCCTTTCAAATGCCCTGGATGGGGACCTGTTGAAGAGTGTGGTTCCCGAGGGGGCGGAAGGACCCTACCAACCCTGTCCGATTGAGGCACAAAAGTAGGTTTCATATACACTTTTGAAGACATCAAAATTATTGCCTTTTTGTAATGCAGTATTCAGATAACGGCGGACTTGAACAACATCATCATAAAGTTTTCAGAGCACTACCACGACGCCTGGGCAAAGAGGAAGTTGGACAACGGATGGAAGTTGGGAGACTCGTACTCCTGGACAGATAGAATCCATCCTCGAGTCAAGCCTTATACTAAACTGAGCGAATATGTATGAATGAATAAGAGACACTTTTTTAAGAAACTTAATTCCATCCATCTCTTAGGAAAAAGAGCGGTACAAGGAACCCATCCGCGACTCTGTGAAGGCCCTCCTCGCCATGAGTTGGGTCATTGAGCAGGGAGACGTGGACATGGCGGCTGCCCGAAGCTCTGCCACCAGACGCCAGTCGAAGGAAGTCGGTGGTGGGGACGCCAACAGCTACGTTCCACGCCCCGTTGACATGGCAAACCTGACCCTAAGTCGTGAGATGCAGAACCTTGCTGAGCGTCTTGCCGAGAATGCCCACGACATTTGGGCCCGGAAGAAGAAGGAGGACATTGAGAACACGGGGGGTTGCCTCCACCCACAACTCGTCCCCTTCGACCTCCTCACGGACAAAGAGAAAAAGAAGAATCGAGAGAGGAACACTGAGCTCCTCAAGTATGCGCAGTTCCAAGGGTACAAGCTCCAGAAGCTCAAGGCGGCTGGAGGTGGGGAGGATGAGACTGGGGGGACTCAAGTCTCTTCCCTGGAGCGTCGCTTTGCTTACAACTTCCTGGAAAAGTTGCTTCACTACCTGGACGTATCCTCGATTAATATGAAGTCCTTCGTTCCCTCGTCGAACTTCAGTCGGAGGAGTTCTTTCAAGGAAACGACGAGGGATGTCAAGTTCTTCTCCAAGGTGGTTCTACCACTCATGGAAAAGTATTTCAACACGCATAGGCACTATTTCCTTGTGGTGGCGACGCCTGGGGTAAGTTGAGAAACGGAGAGATTACAGGATTTTTATTTAGAGGCTTGTTTTTTGTAGAGCACGAGTGGAGCTGCGTCCCTCAAAGAAAAGGAAATGGTGGCCACGTTATTCTGTCGACTGGCATCCCTCCTTCGGTCTAAATACAACGCATTCGGGAGCGATGTGAAGATGACGGTGCGATGCCTTCAAGTCGTTGTGAAAGCGTTTGATGCCAAGTAAGACAAAATTCATTTTCTTGACTCAAATTAATCCTTCATTTCCTACCTTTTTTAGATCCATTACAAAAAGCTGTCCAGAGTTCATACGAACCTCCATGCTCACCTACTTCAATAACGTGTCAGATGACTTGGGTCGCGTCATTACCAACCTCCAGGAAAAGAAGTATGCCTACCTAAGGGGAAGTCATCTGAAAACTTGTACTTCGTTGAATTACGTAAACACGGTCGTACTCCCCGTGCTCACCTCGATGTTCGACCACCTCGCATCCTACGACTACGGGAGCGACCTCCTGTTGGACGACATCCAAGTTGCCTGCTACAAAATGCTCAACAGCCTCTACATCCTCGGGACGGACTCCACCCTTCCCAAAAGCAGGAAATACATGAAGATAGAAATCGAGAGGTATCGACCCGCCATTGGGAACTGTCTGGGGGCCTACGCTTCCACCTTCCCGGTCGCCTTTTTGGAGCCAGGGCTGAATAAAAACAACCCTCACTCCCTCATCAACAAGATGCAGGACCAAAGTCTACAGGCACAAGACGTCATGGCGAGGCTTGGAGGCAGTATTCCCACCCTGGACAAAATGATTGCAGAGGTGGAAGCTTTCGTGGACTCAGAAAAGACGTATAACGACATCCCCCACATCCTGGACATTACTCTCCCCATGCTCTGTGCCTACCTCCCCTACTGGTGGGCTCAGGGGCCGGATAACAACACGAATGCGGCTCCGGAGTGAGTATAGTAAACCTACGTTGGGGCAAGTTGAGATACTAATGTCTTTTCTTCCTTTAGGGCCCACGTCTCGAACGTGACGGTGGAACACATGAACAAACTCCTCCGGAGTGTCCTGAAGCTCATCATGACGAACATTGGGAATGAGAACGCCCTTTGGATGACACGGATTGCGGCCTTTACACAACAAATTATCATCAACTCCTCGGACGAGTTGCTCAAAGATCCCATCCTTCCCCTCGCTGAGAAGTTGAGGAAGAAGACGGATAACATGTTCCATAAAGAGGAGAGTGTTCGAGGGTTCCTCAAGTCTGGGACGGATGACACGTCCCAAGTAAGGAAGGATCAAATGCCTTAAGTTCCTTTTTAACTCTTTTCCCTTTGTAGCTTGAAGGCCAAATCCAGGAAGAGTGGCAGCTCCTCGTGCGAGACATCTACGCCTTTTACCCCCTCCTCATCAAGTACGTGGACTATCAGAGGAACAACTGGCTCAAGAACAACACCCCTGAGGCAGAGTACCTCTACAACCACGTCGCGGAGATCTTCAACCTCTGGTCCAAGTCGCAATACTTCAGAAGGGAGGAGACCAACTTCATCTCTGCGAATGAGATTGACAATATGGCCCTCATCATGCCCTCCTCCTCCCGGAGGACGGCGGTTGCGGACGTTTCGAATGCCCAGGCCGGGGGAAAGATTAAGAAGAAGAAGAGGCAGAGGGATAAGAAAAAAGATAAGGATAAGGAACTCGCGTCCTCCCTCATGGTCGCGTGTCTCAAGAGGTTGCTTCCTGTCGGGCTCAACCTTTTTGCGGGCAGGGAACAAGGTTCGTTCGTGTAGCTTAGTGTAGCTTAGTGCCTAAGAGACATCTAAACATTTTCATCTTCCCTTAGAACTGGTGCAACATTGCAAAGACCGTTTCCTCAAGAAGATGGGGGAGACGGACATCCTGGAATTTGCCAAGACTCAACTCACCCTTCCGGACAAAATCGACCCTTCGGACGCCATGTCCTGGCAACACCACCTCTATTCCAAATTAGGTACAAAGAAGGTCCCCTCCTCCGAAGAGGATGAGTTGGGAGGAGGGGGAGGGAGTAAAGGAGGAGGGAGCTCTTCTTCTGGTCAAGTCAAGGATAAGCAGCAGCAGCTGGACGAACTTGTGGACCGGATTGTCGCCATGGCAAAAGTGCTCTTTGGGCTTCACATGGTAGGAACACAAAAAAGAATCCCTTACACACGTACAAACACACCTTGTCGCACCTTGCCCCAATGACGTTTATTTTACATATTATTTGTCTCACCACCAACACATTTTATTTATTTTGATTTGTGTTCCCATCCCTTCAGATTGACCACCCACAACAGTCCGCCAAGGACGTGTATCACTCTGTGGTCACTGTTGGTAGGAAGAAGGCAGTTATCGCCTGTTTCCGGCAAATTGCCGTCCATCACCTTCCAAGGTAGCCAATCCTCTTCTATCCCTTGACTTATTTTTTTGTGATTTGTCTTTCTTTTTTTTGGGTTTGTCCTAACACACACTACATCTATACACATCTAAAAACATGAAAGTGTAAAAAAAACTAACTAAAAAAGTTTGACTTTTTAACTCCTTCTTCACTCAACTTCCATTCATGGCTGGATCAATCTACACAGGCTACAATGCCTCCAAAGCCTAAAAGTGGATGGAGTAGAATTTTGTCTGCAGCTCGAAAAAAAGCTGCTCTTGCGTGTCTTCTTAGCGTACCCTTCTTCACTTTGAGAAGGTATTTTTATGCTTTTAATAATAACGCTTTAATAATAATTTGTTGTTGATGAACTGACATAATCGTGTTAATACCCATACAACTCTAGTCTATAAAAAAGATGCTAACTTGACATTTCATACAGACACCGAGCCATCAACCTCTTCCTCCGAACATACCGAGAAATGTGGCTCGCGGATGAGAACGTGGGTCAGGAAATCATGATTGAGCATCTCACGGTAAGACTTTCGAACTTTTTGTGACATGAGCTAGGTTTTATGTATTTCTTTTAGAACACCTTTGAGGAGGCAGAGTTGAAGAAGAGTGAGGAGGGTGAGGGAGAGGAGGGGAAGCCGGACCCCTTGACACAACTTGTGACCACTTTCACCCGAGGGGCCATGGAGGAGCGGAGTGGAGCCCTTGAGGATGACGAGTTGTACATGTCCTACGCAGAGGTTATGGCCCTTAGCAATGGGAAGGAAGAGGAGGAGGAAGAAGAGGGTGAGGGGGGAGAAGGGGAGGAGGGAGGTGCTTCCATCCATGTAAGTATCCGGAAATTCCTAGTTTTTCTATAAAAAATGCACTTTTTCCTACGTCGTTGTCATGTCAACAAATTTGTGTGTACTTTATTAACGCAAGCGCAAGGAAGGGACTATGGAAAAATTGATGGTATATTTCTCTGTCGAATAGCTTCTCATGATACCCTATATACTTTAGTTGATTGTACACTTTGGTACATTAAATTACAATGGCTATGTTCTGTATGTAGGAACAAGAGATGGAGAAGCAAAAACTCCTCTTCCACCAAGCCCGCCTTGCTTCCAGGGGTGTGGCGGAAATGGTCCTCCTCCACATCTCCGCCTGCAAAGGCGTCCAGTCTGACATGGTCATGAAAACCCTGGACCTTGGGATCTCCATCCTCCGTGGGGGCAACGTGGACATTCAAATGCAAATGCTCAACCACCTCAAGGAGAAGAAGGAGGTGGGGTTCTTCACCTCCATCGCGGGTCTCATGAACTCCTGCTCCGTCCTGGACTTGGACGCTTTTGAGAGGAATACAAAGGCGGAAGGGTTGGGAGTCGGGTCCGAGGGAGCCGCAGGGGAGAAGAACATGCACGACGCGGAGTTCACATGTGTCCTCTTCCGGTTCATCCAACTCACCTGTGAGGGGCACAACCTGGACTGGCAGAACTACCTGAGGACTCAAGCAGGGAACACGACGACGGTGAACGTGGTCATTTGCACCGTGGACTACCTCCTCCGACTCCAAGAGTCCATCATGGACTTTTACTGGCACTATTCCAGCAAGGAGATCATTGATCCTGCGGGGAAAGTTAATTTCTTCAAGGCTATCGGAGTCGCGTCTCAGGTTTTCAACACCCTGACTGAGGTCATTCAAGGCCCTTGTACGCAAAATCAGCAGGCATTGGCACACTCTCGTCTTTGGGACGCTATTGGAGGGTTCCTCTTCCTCTTTGCAAACATGCAGGCGAAGCTTTCCAAGAATGCGAGTCAGGTGGACCTTCTCAAGGAGTTACTGAACCTTCAGAAGGACATGGTCATCATGATGTTGTCTATGCTTGAAGGTATGAAAAGAGGAAAATTAAGAAGACATTACTAAAGTGACCATTTCATTTTACAGGGAATGTGGTCAACGGGACCATTGGTAAGCAGATGGTGGACACGCTCGTGGAATCCGCGTCGAACGTCGAGGTGAGAGAGTTTTCTTACATGACTTTGACGTGTAAAGTGCAATGTATATTTCTGGTATTTCTAATGCGACGAACCTATGGACATTCACAGAGCATTCTCCGATATTTTAATACGTTTCTAAAAGTGAAAAGTATGACTTCGCAATTCACGTTTTCGGTCAGTTCCTTATCTTCATAAAACTTTTCCTACGGCACAATGCACACGCGCTTATAAAGTTTAGATTTATGTTGCTTTCTTATTTTTAGCATTTTTCTTTTATACCTATTAATTGCTGCTTTGATTCCAGATTATTCTGTGTTACTTCGACATGTTTTTGAAGCTTAAGGATCTCACTTCCTCAGCATCCTTCCAGGTCGGTTCTGCCATGCACAATTTTATTGAGTTTCTCGCTTGCTTCCATGCCTAAAAAAAGCACAGATAATTTAGTTTTTGGAAGCAACATTTCCATTGATTTTGTGACAATTATGTGTAGGAAATGGACATTAACAAGGACGGATGGATCACTCCAAAAGAATTCCGTGAAAAGATGGAACAGGGGAAAAATTATACTCCGTAATGAATCTCATTTTTGGTAAATGTATTTTCTAGAATGATTGATTATTTCTGACTTATTTCTTAGGGAGGAAATCAATTTCCTCCTGATGTGCTGCGATACGAACCACGATGGTAAAATTGACTACATCGAGTTCACGGAAAGGTTCCACAATCCTGCCAAAGAGATTGGGTTCAACCTCGCCGTCCTCCTCACCAACTTGTCCGAGCACATGCCAAATGAACCAAGGTAATTAACAGAGTGGTGTCTCACCTTACCCCATATAACGTTTTTGTGGTGACTTCCAGGCTGGCCAGATTTCTGGAGACCGCAGGAAGCGTCCTCAACTACTTTGAGCTCTTCCTGGGTCGTATTGAAATCATGGGGAGCAGTCATCGGATCGAAAGAGTCTACTTTGAGATCCTAGAGTCCAACATTGAACAGTGGGAGAAACCTCAGATCAGGGTTTGTCTACTTCCCAAGACGTAAAACCATGTATTTACAACTTTTTTTTTATAGGAGTCCAAACGCGCCTTCTTCTACTCCGTCGTCACGGAGGGTGGGGACAAGGAGAAGTTGGAAGCCTTTGTGGATTTCTGTGAGGACGCCATTTTTGAGATGCAGCACGCCTCCGCTCTCATGGCAACGGAGGAAGAGGGTCCAGGGGGGAAGGCTCGAGAACCTGCATTCGTCCTCCCTGCGGATGAGGATGAGGAAAAGTATGGATCTCAATTTTCAGTGCTTTTTTTTCTTTGTGGTTTTCTACCATTTTTTTTCACTCTGCTTTCACTCTCAAAAGATACATACAGTCTTATAAACCACACATATATTTTTCCTTCTTGTACAGCAATTTAGTTTAGTTAGTATCTCAGGGTCACTGAGAATGGCTTAACTATGCTTTTCCTTTTTCATACAGACATCAATTAACCTGGACGGAACGGTGAGTTTATACGTCAGTCACCGAAAAACACAGCCACATTGACCTTTTTCGCCCTGCCTCTATGTGTGTCTATATGCCGTGCCGTCTCCTTGCTTTTTATACTCTTGGGGTCCCCTTTAGAGAACCACCACCTGTGCAAATAACAGGACGGGTGTCAGAGACATGCCTTTTTTTGTCGCTTTTAAAAGTAGTTTGCCATCCTAATTTATATCATGGCATAGGGGAACCTTGGTCCGACAGGCGTTCAACGGGTTGAAGAACGGGGTCAGATCCTGTTTGTCCACCCTCAGCCCGAACAACGTAAAACGAAAGGCTCGAGAGATCCAGTCCATGACCCCGGTGGAAATGGTCCTTGGCTTCTTCAAGCTCCTCTTCTACATCTTCTACTCCACTGGAGGGAGTTTCGGGGCTGTGTTCAAGTACCTGGGCAAAGCTCTCATCACCCTCATGAGGGGACCACCTCCAGAAAAGGTGGAGGAGAAGCCGGCGGAGGACTTTCCCATGTCCTCTGCCCCTGCCTTACCCCCGCCGGAAGAGGGGTCATCATCCGCCGGAGGAGGGGGAGGGGGAGGCATGCTTGCCATCCTAGGGGACGATCAGGAACAGAAGGAGGGGTAAGATGAGATGCTTTTTTTTCTCAGTGACATATGGTTATTGCGGTTGTTGCAGGAGAGATGGAGGGGGTGAACTGGTCCCTGCTGAGGGAGCTGACGAGGAAGGAAGTAAGGCCTTGGTTGCTGCCGCGAGGGGAATGTCTGCTCCCCCTGAGGAACGCAAGGCAGCCGCTCCAGAGGAGTCTGTTAAGGTGGGACACGCTTCCCCACTGGACGTTGTTGTGGAAACGCATGCAGAGCCTTCTGTTGCTTCTCAGGTTAGATTTTTTCCATTGGTTTTGAGTGTCAAGAACTATCTGACTGTATTTTTGTGATTCTCACGCTGCCCCTCTTGTCTGGATTATCTTTATCTTTTACATAACATAACATAGGGTGTTGTAAACGTGAATGACTCTCCCACTAATGTCAGTAACCGAAGTAACCCTAGCCATGCTAATAGCAGTGACGTGGAACTCCTGCTCTTGAGGGGTGCTTCTTCGGAAGAGTCTCTTGAGTGCTTCAGCATCAATCCATATTTTATCGACTCGGACAGCGACCAACCACGACCTGACGATGATGCTTCGGGGGACACTCCTCCTGACGCTCCTGAGAGTCCTGAGACGGTTGTTTCCTACCCCCCGAATGAGGATAAAAGTGACCAGGCTACCATTCCTGTCCCTCCTCCACTCCCACCTCCACCACCCGTGGTTGAGGCAGGTCTAGGGGACCTTGACGAATGTCCTAATAAGCCCCTTCCCGACCTACCCTACAGAACCCCAATGTACTACAAGAAAAAGGGACGGTCCAACACTAACTCCAGCATTTTTAACCTTGTAATTAATTAAATTACTCACTACTTTGCTAACCTAACGTTATAGAATTTTATAAGACTATGGCCTTATGAATCTCTCTACACATAGATCGACTTTTCCGGCTACCTCTCTGGCATCGTAAGCTTCCTTGCGAGGAATTTCTACACCATGAAAATGATTGCCCTCGTCATGGCCTTTGTCATCAACGTGATCCTCCTGTTCTACAAGGTAGGTTTGGTACATGTCCAAATACGGTGTTTTCTAAATACATCATAATTCCATACAGGCAACCGCTCTTGAGGAAGACGGGGACGACGACGACGAGGACGGGTCAGGGCTGGAGGGGAGTGCGGACTTTGAGAGCATCGTCTCTTCCTCAGGCTCTGGGGCGAATGGAACGGAGGACGACGAAGGGGATGAGGAGGAGGAAGAAGAGGACACTCCGGAGTACCTCCACCTTGAGGAAAAGTACTACTACCTCCCCCACCTCCTCCGCACCATCTCCGTCATCCACTCCCTCATCTCCCTCGCCATGCTCTTTGCCTACTACCATCTCAAAGTCCCCCTCGTCATCTTCAAACGGGAGAAGGAAATCGCACGTCGCCTCGAGTTTGACGGCTTGTACATTGCAGAGCAGCCGGAGGATCGGGACATCCGCTCCCAGTGGGACAAGTTGGTCATTTCCGCAAAGTAAGTAAAGTTTTAAGCTATAAGCTTAGATCAGGCTAATTTGACGTTTTGGTCAGGTCCTTCCCAGTCAACTATTGGGACAAATTTGTCAAGAAGAAGGTGCGACAAAAGTACAGCGAGACTTACGACTTTGACTCCATCAGCACGCTCCTTGGCATGGAAAAGACGTCCTTCGCTGAGGAGAAGGTCGAGGGTGGCTTCATTGCTTAGTACGTGCAGTCTCACCTTCCCCCATGCCTTAATTCACTCTACCTTTCTTCTCTTTCTTTCTTTACAGCCTTCAAGGGGTGGACTGGCGTTACCAACTGTGGAAGGCTGGGGTCACCGTGACGGACAATGTGAGGACATAGATGCAATTAAAAGTTAGGAATCTAAACTCTGTTTTTTTCTTGCAGTCTTTCTTGTACAGCTTGTGGTACTTTTGCTTCTCGGTCCTTGGCAATTTCAACTTTTTCTTCTTTGCGGCCCACTTGCTGGACGTGGCAGTGGCTGTGCCAGCCTTGAAGACAATCTTGCAGTCTGTGACTCACAACGGGAAGCAGGTTGGGAGAAGTGCATGTGGCTTTTATAGAGTTTCTAATGTTTTGAATACATTTATGTAGTTGATGTTGACCGTCATGCTCCTCAGCATCGTCGTGTACATCTACACCGTCGTAGCTTTCAATTTCTTCAGAAAGTTTTACGTGACGGAGGAGGACGACGAAGTGGACCAAAAGTGCCACGACATGGCCACCGTGAGAAAATTTGCTTTCCAATCTGAAAGTGTCTAAAAATCTTTTAAAAAATGGTGCATTTTTGTAGTGCTTTGTCTTTCATCTGTACCAAGGGGTGCGAGCTGGGGGTGGTATTGGAGACGTTATCGAACCCCCTGATGGAACCAGCTCGGAAGTCTACCGT
This sequence comes from Isotomiella minor, assembly GCA_034696445.1. Lineage (NCBI taxonomy): Eukaryota > Metazoa > Arthropoda > Collembola > Entomobryomorpha > Isotomidae > Isotomiella > Isotomiella minor. The sequence goes on from JAQIWU010000230.1 coordinate 28,938, forward strand.
ATCTTCTTTGACATCACTTTCTTCTTCTTCGTCATTGTCATCCTCCTCGCCATCATTCAAGGTGATTTCTTGCACCACTACGCACGAAGCAATAATGTTTGCTTGCGTATCATTTATCATTTGTGATGGTCTTGATTTAAGGAACTTTGATATTTCTTTTATGAAAAATTTATTTATTTGCTGATATCATGACATAGTCCCCTTGTCAACGTATGACACTGAGTTTGTCTTGTAATTTTGTTTTTTTTTGACCTACCACGACAGGTTTGATCATTGACGCCTTTGGTGAGCTCAGAGATCAGTTGAACAGCGTCTCGGAAACCTTGGAGTCCGAGTGCTTCATTTGTGGGATTGGAAAGGACTTCTTTGAGGTCGTGCCTCATGGCTTTGACAACCACGTCATGAAGGAACATAACCTCGCCAATTACATGTAAGGTTTTCCTCCTGAGGGGTAAAGTGAGATGCCTTATTGGTAAATTTCTGTCTCTAGGTTCTTTTTGATGCATCTAATCAATAAACCCGACACAGAGTACACGGGTCAAGAAACCTACGTTTGGAACCAGTACCAGCAGAGGTCTTGGGACTTTTTCCCTGTGGGTGACTGCTTCAGGAAGCAGTATGAAGCCGAGCTGAGTGGGAAAAGTGGAGAATAACCACAACCACTGCCTTTCAAAGGAGTGCCTTAAAAAAACCTAATGAATATATGATAATATCCTGCCTATATATCCTAAAGACATTCTTCAGTACCTGTTGTTGTACTACTACTTTAATTATACTTGTAAATCCTCTCAAGATTATGACATTTGTTAAAGGAATATACCAATTAAGCTCAAGAAAATCCATCAAGTGCTATTATTATTATTATTATTATTGACCACACTCTATGTCTTACTTTTTAATTCATTTCATGTACTATTGACCAGCTCCCAACTGCGAACGAAGCAATAACAATAACCTCTAATTTTAGCTTAGTTTTAGAAGTTTGTGTGAATACAAAGCAAAGTTATACAAAGTCTTTGTTCTTTCCTTTAAGTCGGTTTCTTCTTGTCCCAAAAGCACTCTTTGTTTGCCTTCCATTCCGCTTGAGTCACTGACTCAGAGACACCACCGTAGACCTCCTTCTTCCAAATTGGGACGACGGCCTTGAGGGCGTCAATCGTAGCCTGGACAGCCTCCAAAGATGCTTTCCTGTGTTCAGAGGAGATTGCCACGACGACGCTAGCCTCTCCAGTGGGAACGATTCCCAACCTGATTAAAATTTACATGAGTAACAAATTGGTTAATAATATCCTTAGTACCTATGAGTCACTGCAATGTTCCCAAGCTCCCACTTTTCTCTGACCTGGACACATATTTTCTTCATCTCTTCAATCGCCATAGACTCGTAGGCTTCGTACTCCAAACAAACTACCTAAAAATACAGAATTCTCACCTTGCCCCGAATTAGACGTTATTTCTGATTACCTTTTTCCCTTCGAAGTTGTCCCTCGTCGTGCCGATGAAGGTGGAAATGGCTCCACACTTTGGAGAAGTGACGGACGTGACCATGGCCGTCAGGTCGATTGGGTCATTGGTCAAATTGACAAAGTCCATGCTTACTATCTACCCTGCACTTATGGGAGGGATGACTGCCAACTCGTCCGAAGGGGACAGGTTCACCTCCTCCAAGGACTCCAAGTCCAGGTAGGCTTGATTCCTTGCAAGGATCACAGAGTGCCTGAGTGGGGTCAAGGCAGGGAAGGTGGAGAGGATGATGGTCAAGATGTCTGAAGCTGAATGCCCTTTGTTCCTTGGGATCTGAACAGAGCTCTCCCGGGTCCCCTTTAACACCTCCCTTGCTTGTGCAAAGAAAAGGACTCGGACGGGAAATGAGGATGAGGGAGTCTCAGAAGTCTCACCAGAATTCATCATGGGATCATACCCACGGAATATGTTTTTTTCGATACTAAATTCACAAGATTACCATCGATTCAACTGCTGAAAAAAATGCAAATCAGACGATATTCACTCGCTAACACACACACACACACACTACTAAATTAATGTCAACACAAAATTATGTTTATGTGTGGTACGTTGCGTAATACAAATGTGCATAGGTGATTGTGATGTGATTGTACAAAATATCATGTTGTCCTTGATGTTCGTTCGGGCAGGCGCACGATAGTCCACGTTGTAACTTTAATAGCTGGGACATAAAGATGCTCATTATCATATTCTTGTTGATGATGAAGAACGTCCTTTACAAAACTGCATGCAAAAGACAAGCGTGGGGGCCATGTGAGACTGATTTGGAAGCTTCTTATACTAGGACACTCCTATAAAATGTCTAATAATTCAATTTCCACAGTCTTTTATACTCTGAATTGACTCACAAAACTCCCTGGTTGTTAACGCAACAGACAAGCTTTATTTAACAAAAGTCTGGAAATTACCGGGTTACGCAAGTTAATCCATGGAAAAATACATACGTTGCTGAGTATTGCTTTGTAAGGTATGTAAGCGTAGTAGATTACGAACAAGACAAGAGAGATTATTACATT
>JAQIWU010000231.1:0-31443 GCA_034696445.1 Isotomiella minor
GGTCTTGTGGAGGAGTATCCTCTTCGGTTGTCAACAAGTCTACCCCAAAGCAAGTAGGCCAAACCAAACGGTTGAATTGTTTAAATATTTCACACCAATCCGTTCTTAATTTTCTCAAGCCAGCAGTGTTCAACTTTAGTCCTTTTATGTCCTCATCTATGTTCAATTGGATTTCGAAATCCTTGAATCTATTTTCCTTCGGAATATGAATCTGAGCAGCCTGAGAGGCTCGAGCAGAAGAATCTTCATTCTCTCCATCAGTCGTAACTTCGTTTTGCACTGTAGGAGAACGGGACAGAGACGATGCTGGAGAATCATGGAGGTTTGCTTCGACTTTACGTCGTTTTGAAGCCTTATTATGTGGTGGGGCCCTTAACTCTAAAGCAGGGATAGGACTTAACATTTGTCTGCCTCCTCTCAACACCTCTCTTAAACAGTGTGCTGTGTGAGCTGACTCTGTACAAAACTGTGTCGCAACGTCCTTCACATTACGAGCCATATTGTGAGATAGATTGAGGGGGTGTTGAATTATAATCTCTTTCTTTGTTCCCAGCAGTGCTTTAGATTGTTCCCACGAAAGAGAGGATGAGAAAGGATTTTTGACTATCAGTTCATTTCTATTGACCAGTCTTCCGAGACTTACGCTCACCATCCCAGGATTACTTTCCAGATTCAGTTGTGCAAAGCCAACACAGTGGTCAAACAGTTCTGTTGCAAGTTCTAGAATGTGCTTTGCAGAGGGATTTCCGGTCACAGGATTCAGAGGAAAATCGGTTTTCTTTGCCCAGCCAAGTTTTGTCGTGTCATTGCAAAATCCAATGTTGTCTCCACAGTGCAGGAGCCTGGTAGGGGCATTTGTTTTCAGCAACTCAATCGGAGGTAAGATGTTCTTGTAGGATAAAAAATGGATAACAAGCCACTGTAGAACATAGTAATGGAAGCAGTATCTTCTATCGTTCGGTCCAGGATTTGAGCTCAGCAAATTATGATGGTGAGCCCAATGATGAAAAATTATTAGCAAAGGACGAACACGGTCATCCAGCTTGATACAGAAGTTCAAAATTCTAGAATGTTGGACAGTCGGAAAATTTGAAGCTTGAATCCAACATTGAACTTTCTCCTGCTTCAATGTCGTGTACACAAATCCAACTCTATCTCTCTTGAGTCTACCACTTTCTCCTCCTTTAGTAAGGTGGCTAATTGAACCGTAGGACGACTGAAATTGTTGTAATCTGCAGTAAATTTTGTGTACCAAGGCGGAAGTAGTTTCAGCGTCTTCATGTATCGTGATGACTCTATCCCTTTCATTGCATTCTGTAATCCCTGCATATTATTATGGTATATAAAGGTATGACATTTAAAGGCAACAAGAGTGTTGAACATACGTGCCAAATCCACAAAAAGATTAAGAGCATCTTCTCGGGAGGAAAGTCCTGAACACGCAATGCCAAAAGGAAATACAACACAATTTGGAAAGTCATTCTGAAGTATGACTGTCATTTCCTGTGTGATTATGGACCGTAATTTCCAAAGAGAAGGATTCATCAAATTCTGGTCGTAAAAATCTTCCATGATTTCGTTAAGAACGCAGTCATGAGTCCCGTCTGCATCAATATCCCGTTGATCATCACTGATCTGCTGCTGTTCAATCCCAAGATCGACATCTACAATTTCAATTCCATCGCTGTCATCTTCTTCTAGGTCTTCTTTTCTGGCCCGCTTCCGCTTCTCGCGTTCACGGTTGACAATTGTGGCCAATGGAACAGTTGCAACAGAAGATGTGTCATCGTCATCGCTGATAGCAGTGCCAACAGTGCTCTCAGCATCAAAGATAGACGTCCTGAACGAAATCCCATTGGTGCATGGGTCGTTATTGAGGCTACTGAACGTGGAGAAAGAATGTTCCTCATTATTCATATCAACATCATCCGGGGGATCCTCATCCTCTGAACTTTCTCCGAAAACATCCACTGGGGAATCCTCCTCTAGCTCCCCTTCCATTTCGACATTCGTTGATGCAAATGGGCAAATGGACATCCCTATAAATAAAATAAGTATGACACATATCCTAAAACACCCCGAAAATTGAAATTATAAAATTCCTTACATTCCGCTACTGGAATTTCGTCCAACGCCCGTAAGAAAAGTCTCTTCTCGTTAATAGCATGACTGCAACGTATGATGACATCTCGAGATTGCCTAATATAATAAGAAAACAACAATGAAAACCAATTCCATCCCGATAAGATAAATCAAAGAAAGAAACTTACGGGTGAAGAACTGTCACAATGCAAAAGTCCCGTCTTTCCTTCCAAAAGGTAAAGTCTGTGACTGTCGCAAAGTCCCCGAGGTACTTAAGCACGTCCTTCACTTTGACGGCAGAAATCCCAAAGACGACAAGGGTCCTCTTTTTGACCTTGAGATCCAAATGCTTGACATTTTGCCTCGTCTCAATTTGGTGCCGGTCCTCCAGCAAATGCTTCCTCCAAACGCTGCCATATGAGCTGGTGGAGAAATTGCACTTCCGACAACTAAATGTGACCCTGGTAAAGTCACCGTCGTCGTTCTTTTTCTTTTTAGGCATTGAGATCTTTATAAAATTAAAATTTTGAGGTCAAAAATTGCTGAATTTCTTTCAAAAACACGTGCTTCCAGATCAGCTGAATCTTTTTTTTTCTTTGTTCAAGCGATGATTTTATTTTTTGCATACAAGTAGAAAAAGGTGAGTGTCATAAATATTATATATTCCTTTAAAATTAAAACTGATTGAGTTTAGTGACAATTATCATTCTCAACGTTTGATCAAGTCCCGTACAGACGGCTAATCCCATTTTGTCAGGGCTCCAATCGAAGGATGATAGCGGTTGACTAGCGAGGGTCATGTTTTGCAACGAAGATACAGTTCCAGGGACGCCAAGTTCCAGGTCGTTGTCGTCCTTTTTGACTCGGCATGACGGATAATTGCTGTGATGTAAGTAAGGTTAATAATTTAGAGTAACAGGAATGCAGAAGAGTAAAAGACTCACTATTTCCAAAGGCACATCCCTCCATTTCCTCCAGTGGTCAGGAATATGTCCCGATTCTGTGGCAAGTGTTTCCCTGTCCAAACAGTGGCTTTGTGAGCTTTTTCCGAGAGTCCGGCAAACCCTTTCTTGGGGTGGAGAGTGCGACAGTCAAAGACGTGAAACCTTGATTCCAACGTTGTGACTAACAATTTGTTAGTGGCAATATCTTTCCGGTCAAAGTCAACGCAGCAGACGCCATTCTTGAGATTCTTCTCCCATAAAGTCTTACTCTGCCTCAGATCGAAGAGTCGAATGTCGCCATTATCGTAACCACTGCAAACCATGCGCTCCACTTTATTGAAACAGTTACCTATGACAAGAAATACAGAATTACGATGACACTATAAGCAAACTAATCGTGAGCTTACCAAATGTGACTGACCAACAGTCCCGTTTCTGTTCCCCTTCTTCGGGTTCGATGACCACAACGGGTTTATCATTTTGCCGTATATCCCATATTTTAACCGTTCCTGTAATTTAAAATCTGAGAACTATTCAAAGTTTTAAGAAGGTCTCTACCGTCTTGGCTGCCTGTCGCCACTTCAGGGGGTCCATGTTCCGCGTTTCCTCCAATAGCGTCAAGCGCATTTATTATTGCTTTGTGGCCTTTGACTTCGTAAGTCTTTTCTTTATTGTCCAAGTCCCTATAAATTGAAAAATCCACTTAAATTCCTTCCCATCTCTGCTCTTTGTGACGAATTGACTTACCAAATATCAAGATTGCCATTAAAGTCTCCACAGGCCAGGAGCTTCCTTCCGGCTGGTGAAATACCAAACGACGCACACTTTATGGATGTGGGTGTGTCAATCCTGTCAATAGACTTGATGTCCGTCGAGGCAATCTCAAACACTTCGATAACCCCCGTTCCCCTCGGCTGACTTCCAACCACGACGAACTTGGCTGTCTTCGGGATCCATTTGCAATCGAAGAGGGTGTAATTCAATGACTTCTCCACGTGGCAGATGATCTGCGGCTTATTCATAGCGTCCATTCTTTCTGTAGTTCGTCAATTCTTCTGTTCTTCAATTCTTCTTGTGGCTGACTATCGAGACGGGATCAAGTCTTCCAAAGGCACATATTCTTCATCTAATCGAAAATCAATTGCACAGGCATTATTGATCAAACATTTCGGAGGTCATATGACGAGCTTTACCTTCTAGCTACCAGCCCCTTGACTACGCCAGTGAACCAGTGGTGCCCTTTCTAGGGACGAGGGGACTTGAGCATTGCCAAAAATTGCAAAACAGGACAAGTTATTTTATGAATTGATGATTGAGGTCCAGAGGTTTCCAGCTGATTGATTGTTCTCAGCTGTTTGCACATGTTTTTGTATTTTTTTTCTGGATTTTCGAAAAAATATCGAGTTTAAAATGTTTTTTGAAACCGTGTCTTCCATTTTAGCAAGTAGTTTGAAATTGCGTCCACTCCTGCGTCGTATCGCACCTCCCTTATCTTTGTCGACGACGAGGACACAGACAAAACTAGTAACATGTTTCTCATCCTCCAAAAGCTTTGTTCATCGCCATCGTCGTGAATTTTCCGTTCGGACCCCTCAGGGCCAAGGTGAAGAAGGGAATCAGGACATGACTCCGGAGGAGATGGAAGTTCTGAGGGCTCTGGAAAAGGAAGAAGAGGACTACCGAAAGCGTGGAAGGGAGGGGCGGTTGGAAAACTTTGGCTCTAGGTCCAAAGATGATGTGGATGACGATGACATCAAGCTACAAGACTCCATATCCCAGAGGTTTGTCCCGTTCAGAGACCAGCAGAGGATCATTCAAGACGTCATTGACGAAATATGGAATCCACTCCCGCAACCCACTGAAGAGGAACGGCAGGTTTACGAACCGCCCCCAGAGTTTTTGCAACGTAAAACTGTACAAAGTAACGTGTCATTTAATTTAATTTAACGGGGTTAATTACAGGTGGGATTGCAGGCGTATTCGACCTTCCAGAGTTAATCAACCTTCTGAAAGAAGAAAATTGCGATGAAATTGTTGTCATCAGTATTCCAAGGGAAATTGACTACGCAGACCAAATGGTCATTGTCACATGCAAGTAAGATCTCGTTTCAGGTATTCCACTCTAACGTAACATAGCTTACTAACTCCATTTTCTTTTCAGGAGCCTACGGCATCTCTTGTCATCTGCAACCTACGTGAGGAAACGATTCAAGATGAAAAATCTGAAACGCAGGGACGTCATTCCCGTTGCCGTAAAAGATCATGGACAAGGATGGATCGCACTAGACTTAGGAAACATTATTCTCCATTTATTTCTTCAAAGACAGAGGGACCACTTTGACTTAGAAGTATTGTGGACTGTAGGTCCCCTCTATGATGATTTGTACAATTCTCAAGACCCAGAAATAATCCAATTGTTAAACTTGCTTAAATGAACACACTAATCATAGGTAATACAAATAAAAGAATATACATACGTATGTATAATAGAAATAAAATTAAAGGAAATCATACAGAGAAACGCATTTATTAAACTTACAACTTAAGTGTAACAGTAGGTAGTTACATCATTAAAGTAGGTAGGTAGTAAAATTATTAAATGGGAGTTATCTTGTCTTTTGTGGGCAGTTACCCATTTAACTGTTGGAACCTGGAGTGACGATGTGACGATGAAATAGTTTTATTTTTATTCCTGCGTGCTGCGTGTTTTGTATTAACGTTTTATGCCCCTGATCTGATACGGTACTGAAATACTTGGTACATAAACTAACCTGAACCGATGGTACATAAAAAGGCTGCGAAGATTACTTTTAGTGCGACAATAATATGTACATTTTTTGTTGACCTCGTAATAATGGTACGACGAAGCAAGGTAGCGTAAATATGGATAATGCAGGAGTTAATGATTACTGGCCTACCGCTGGAAACCACTGTAACTACAACCCCCACCTCTACTATTACCGTAAGCGTACTGTCTACCTCCAGCTGCGTGATGTCGACTGTGTCCAGGCATAGGTCCTCCCATACCCATACCTCCACCAGTGGAGAAAAACATATTGAAAAGCTGTGTAGCATCATGATCCCCAAATCCGCCACTGCTGATGCCGCTGTCATTCAAGTCGTGTCCTTGGTCATACCGGAATCGCTTTTTCGGATCTACAGAATTTTATAGATGGGTCATGCTAGTGGGAACATAGAAAACTTGTACTATCTTCTTCTTACCAGAAAGCACTTCATAGGCCTCTCCGATATCTTTGAATTTTTTCTCTTGCTCCTTTTGAACGACATCAGTTGCCCCTGCGTGACGGTCTAAACATGAAACAATAAATCGTCAGCATAGTAGATGACCGGTTAATCGTAATATAGAAGACCACTCACCAGGATGATGCAGCAAGGCTCGCTTCTTGTAGGCTTTCCGGATTTCAACATCACTTGCCTAAGATTGGAATCAAGATAACAAAAATTGAAACATTGAACATTTTCCAGGTTGAGCTTTTTTTAATTGCTCTTACGGTTCGGGGAATGTCCAAAATTTTGTAATAGTCCTTCCTCTTGGCTCTTTTCGCATTGATTTTCGCGTTTTGAATCTCAGTCCGAAGTTCTCGTTTCGATGGGTCTATCTTGAGAGCAGTCTGTGACATTAAAAGGAAGAACATGAGAAAGAGAAACTATCAACACTGAACCTACCGACGACAACTTACTTCAAAATCGCGTACTGCTTCCTCGTACATTTCCTTAGCGTTATGGATTGTCCCTCTGTGAACCAGAGCTTTGTAATACGAGGGGTTCAACTCAATCGCTTTCACTGCATAAGCCAAGGCCTCGTCGAAGTTTCGTTGTTTGTTGAATATAAGAGAGAGGTTGAAACAAAACTTTGATTCCAAGTTTGCCTGAAAAGGAATGATTGAATTGACATATGTAAGATAGATAGGGCTCAATTTAAAGTTGTAGCTTTACATTTTTGAGATCTCCGTCACCGGTTACTAATTTCATAGTTTCAAGATACAAAGTCTTCGAATCGTCCACTTTTCCAATTTTGTAATATTCCGTCGCACTTTCTCGATTCTCTTTCACTTGTTTCACTTGCTGTTAAATAATATGAAGGATTTAATGAATTTCCTATTCATTTTGAAAGCATGAATATCGCTGACTTACTCTATACAAAATTTTTGGTTCAACAGCATCCGGGTTGAGCTGCAACGCCGCGCGGAAGAAAGATAAAGATTTATCCAAATTGTCTTGTTGATAGTGGCAAAGCCCCCGTATTGTATGAGCGTCGACATTGGATGCCTCGGATGCCATAACCGACCTAACATTGGGAAATAATATAAACTATCGTGATCATTCCTCTCCAAATTACACAGGACTTACGTAGCTGCATCACTGGCTTCTTGATGTCTCCCTAATTTTAATAAAGCATAGCCCCGGCGTATTTTGGTATCAACGTCACCCACAGCAATTTCTACAATGCGGTCGCATAAAAACACCACTCTGCGAAAATCCTTCCGGGCTGTGGTTATCTCCAAATCATTTACAAGCTTCTTTAATTCTCCTAGTTTACTCTTCTCCATTACTACACTTCCCGAAAATTTGTTCTTTGCATATTGAGCAAGAGCTGTTTCACAAGCCAGGACATCTCCAAGAGCTAAGTTGATCCGAATTAGCCTCATATAACTCTGTAAAATATGAAGATTTTTGATTTAATCTCGGGTTAGGTAAGGAATTTTGCATTGGGTCAACTTGCTTACCTTCTCATAAGTTGGATCCATTTTCACAGAAGTTATGGAATCAGACAAGGCTTCTTTGAATCTTTTCAACATCATTAGACAAGCAGAGCGATTTGCATACAGGGAAGCATCATTTGATACAAGGTCTATAAAACAAAAAATTAAAAATACATTAATTAATGTCCTACAGACATCCGATCCGATTGCCACATGAATGTAAGTAACGTACCGATGGCTCTAGAATACGACGTGAGTGCTTGGTGGTAATCCCCGCGTTTGAAGTGTTCATTCCCTTCCCTCCTGCGATCTTCCGCTTGCCTATAACAAATCATTACATTAATTAGTCAAGAAACCTTACAATTTGATTTTTAAAAAACATACTGATGTTTTGAGCGAGCAGGCACTTTAATTTCGACCAATTGAGGGTCATCTTCATCTCCAAAATCCTGCAACACTGATTCGTCGTCATCCTCAAGAATAACGGCATCCTCATCGTCGTCATCATCCGCCACAGCCAACATTTCTTGATCCTGATCCTGATCATCATCTTCCACAGTCAAATCAATACACTCTGGTTCAACAGACTCTATCTGATCCATATCTCCGCCTGCAGTGATTATTGGCACGTGCAAAGGATTTCTTAGATTAGCTGGTTTACTCCCCCCAGCCGTTCTCTTGACAGAACCCAATATCTGAGGCTCATCATCATCATCATCTTCTACAATCTCCCCTGCCTCAGGCACGACGACACGCGGTGGGACTGGAGATCCCGTAGGAGTCACTTCCTCCACTTCATCAACCGCGTAGGTCACAGTCGCAGGTGGTGATCGTTTGGAAGCATTTTCTTTGGCCGCACTACTGGCCGCCATTTTCCGTCTATTCCGCGAAGAACGAGACCCTGTTGGACGACTTGGTTGTGCCTGTTGCTCCATCATTTCTTGATCCACGTCCATCTGCTGTGGATGAGCCCAAGGTTCCGTCATTAGCCCCGACTATCTGTTCAACACAAAAGTCAGTCAACTTCAAAGTTGTAGACATTTCTTTTACTGACTCACTCACCTGATTGACCTTAAAAGTCTAGAAGATTCCAACGTCGTTCAAACAATGAAAGTTGTAAGAAAACTAACAACGACTCAGGACTCAGTGGAGAGAAAAGATAAGTAGGTCTGCTGCTCACCGTTCCGTTGGCTAAACTGACGAAAGTAAAGCAGACGATGGGAATTGCGTCAATTATTTTTTTGATTGCAAAACGTTCAATGCACTCAATCGTGTCAGCCCACCACCACCACAAAGAAAGAAAGAAGAGTGAAAAAGAGGGGTCAGCCTTTTTGATGAAGAATGTTTGACTGTGAGCGCCTTCCTCCGTCACAAGACGCCCAGGTTCACCTGGCCTCCGCTCCAACTTCAAAACTCTGTGTTCTCATAAAAAAACTGTGTACCAAACAAAACCTGAAAAAAAGTTGACGACCCCCGCAGTGAACTGACGATACGAACCGGCGTTTGTCCAATTTCTCTGTCAAGTCCCTTCCTTCCACAAGGGGGTTGGGACAAAGTTTGTTCGAGTTATACAGTCAATTGGTTGTCTTTGGATTGATTAGTGCCCTTGTTTTACTTTTACTCCCACGCACGCACCGAAAAGACAACTCGACAGTTTTATTTCATGGGGGATATGACCATCGGTGTGACGATGATGATGACATGCATTGTCAAATAACTGTCTCCTTATGGTCTTCGAAAAAATCATGTCAACTTAGCAGGAAGGCCAAAGTCTGATTGAGATCAAACGATGCGTAAGCTTTTTAATCTATAGATAGATAAGTGTGACGAACATGGTATTAATTTGTTGATTTGTTGATCATTGGAGGTGGTGGACAGAAGAGGAGGATGAAGGAGTCCTGTTTTAATTGAGGAAGCAGCAGTAGCAGTAGTATTGCTTGTCCGCAGTCGTACAATTCCTTCAACATTCCTGCAGCGTCAAAAATGTCGATAAGTTAAGGAGACAAGTCAAAAAGACGGACGGAATTATAGACTTTTAAGTTATCATTACATACATTACTTGCGACAACGACTGTTACAAGATTTAAGGGATGGGTAACAAACATAGTTGCTGTGCTTGGCGTGGGAGTCGGCGTAAGTGGTCACATAAATTGTAGTCTCTTGTAATTATGTAACGGTATTTTGCTTTTGTGGTTATCTAGGGTCTTTATCCGATCGAAAGTCAAATCACTGGTCAAGAGATAATCATCATGAACTGGACGACTACAATGACTACGATCCTGGGGGTGGAGGAGGGCATGAGTCAATGACGAGAGAAGAAAGTGGTCCGAATTTGCAGCATATAAGTGAAAGAGAACCCGACGATTTCAATCGTGATCCATCCGTACACCCCTCTGCAACCACTCTTTTCATAGAGAAGTCCAAAGGGGCAATTCAAAGTAAGGAGTTTCCGAAAAGTGGAGTTGACGATTGTAGTACAGGAACAGGGTATTTTATCATGCTTTATTTATGTAGATGGGATGATCAGGAAAAAGAGTATGAATCAGATACACGATCCCAGTCCAATGAAGAAAAGCTCCTCTTGTTCCACAATATTTCTTGACGATTCCACCGTATCTCAGCCTAATCTCAAGAACACTCTTAAATGCTTAAGTCTTGCTATTTATTACCATATTCGAAATCGCAATTCTGAAAGAGCTATGGACATCTTTGATGAAAGGCTACACCCTCTGTCGAAGGACGGACCTCCACCTGATAGGCACAATCCTGAGCATAGACAAATATACCGGTAAACCGTAATTGTGGTTCAACAATTCAATAAGACTGAAACTAACTTACCATTTGTATTTTCTAGGTTTGTTCGAACGTTGTTCAATGCAGCGCAACTCACGGCTGAATGTGCTATAATCGCTCTAGTCTATTTGGAAAGGCTACTTACTTATGCTGAAATGGACATAATGCCATCCAATTGGAGAAGAATGGTTTTGGGATCTGTTCTTCTAGCATCAAAAGTGTGGGACGACCAAGCCGTTTGGAACGTTGATTATTGCCATATATTGAAGGATATCAGCGTGGAAGATATGTTAGTTTAAATACCATCACACCACAGTGATGTCCTTAAGTAAAGGTCTATATTTGCCATTACTTGATATGCAGGAATGAGTTGGAGCGGCAGTGTCTTGAACTGCTGCAGTTCAACATCAACGTACCGTCGAGTGTGTATGCCAAGTACTACTTTGACCTCAGAACACTGGCCGAAGCCAACGATTTGACCCTCCCACCAGAACCTTTAAGCAAGGAGAGAGCTATGAAGTTGGAAGCTATGTCGAACATGGCCATGGGCATTCGGGACAAGTCAAACGCTCCTCAAACACCGGACGCATCTGGCATGATGATGATGATCAACGGCTGCCCAAACGGTGGTATACGACGATGGAATAGTTTAGACGGCTTGAGCCCAGGGCTAAGGTCAAGCGCGGCTATTCTCTCTTGAAGACCTGTACGGTTGGTTGAGGTTGGAGTCTGGAGTGAGGACACCAGGAAAACGAACTTCTAGTCTTTGTTTGTTTATAATGGTAAGTTATTGGGGGAAGAAGAGACTTTGTCGAGGTCAGCCTCAGCCAGCAGCACCCACCAGCAAGGAAATGGCTTCTTGAGGGTTGACTAATTCTAATTCTTTTATGACTTATCATTATGACTCATTCAGATTAATAAGATGCCATTTAATTGCTTGTCATGTTGTATGTCATCATGCAAAAACTTTCTACAACATTCTCTATACACCTACCTAACATTATACTTGTATCTTTATTCACTTTTACACTGTAAAACCGTCGCAATTTTGATCAAGTCTCGTATCGTGTATCTAATTGTAAGCTATCAGCTAGCGGTATATTGATTCAATTCTATAGAAGAAGAGATTGAGATTATACAAAAGACTAAAAACTTAAACTACTACTTTTACATTTACAAAAGTGAAGATTTATCATAAGTGTAAAGGGGTCCTTTTGAACTCTTCTTGGATTGGATTGACGCAATGAGCATTATCGTGTACCAAAGAGGGATAGATATGAAGGGTTTATTTTGACAGTGAAAGAATAATAAATTATTTATGATTTTAATAAAAATGAATTGACGAAAATTGAAAATGGCTAAAAACTTTTTGACATGAAAACTCTACTACAAAAGTCGCAAGATGCACCAAAGTTTGTTGCGGTAAAAGGGTAAAGCCGGAGTCAGTCGTCTTGAAAAAAGTAAAAGTGTTGAAGAAAAAGTTTTTCTTGTCGTCTTTCTTTTAAAATTGGATTTAAATTGTCAAAATGTTCAGTATCAATCGTGAGCTACACCCACCCACGGGGGTGGAGATGGTCTCCTACTGCTACTTTTTTGACCGACGAGAGAAAAACTTGGTCGTGGCCGGAGTGGACCTGATTCGAGCGTTTAGATTCATTCCAGACCCTTTCGACACGAGCCAGGGTAAAAGCAGTAATTAATTAACTAAAAGCGTGTTGTTAATCCACGACTATTTTCTTTCAGACGAAAGTAAGCCACCGAAGATGAAGTTGGAGTGCATGGGGGAGTACAGGTTTCATGGGACGCTCATCGCAATGGAGACGATGCCCTTGAGTCTCGCCCGTGACGCCCTCCTCCTGGCATTCAAGGATGCCAAGTTGGCCATCGTGGAGTATGACCCTGACACACATGACCTGAGAACTATTTCTGTCCATCATTTTGAGACTGAGGAGCTCAGAGTATGGCATAATTAAATCACATCATATTTTGGGAACAGTGGATTTGTATTGATAACTTTCTTATAGGGAGGTAGAACGTTGAATGTCAGTACTTTGCTGAGGGCGGACCCCGAAGGACGATGTGCGGCAATGCTGGTGTATGGCAGGCACCTCGTCATCATCCCGTTCTTGAGGAGGGACAATGTGTTTGAAGAACATTTTAGCGACGTCATTGACATGAAAGTAAGGATACGCTTTGGATATATTGATGTGCTTTTAATCGTGTTGATTTGATTTATTGTTGTAGCCGAACATAGCCAGCTTAAATAGGATTCCTCAATTGCGATCGTACACAATTGATCTGTGGGAATTGGAGGAAAAGGTGGATAACGTTATCGACTTTAAGTTTCTTCACGGGTACTATGAGCCCACCATTGTCTTTTTGTACGAGCCGATACAGACCTACGTCGGGTAAGAACGTGGAGTTAAAGCCGTTAATCTTGTCGAAAGTTGACTTATGTTGTTGTAAATTCAATTTAGACGCGTGTCCGTCCGTCAAGACACATGTGCCCTTGTTGCAGTGTCTCTTAACGTATCTCAGAAAGTTCATCCTTGCATCTGGTCCGTTGAGCATTTACCGCATGACTGTAGCAAGGTGTTGGCTGTTCCGAGACCCATTGGAGGTGTTTTGGTGATGACACAAAATGCGTTACTATACCTGAATCAGAGCCTTCCTCCTTACGCCGTTGGTCTTAATTCAATTGCAAAGAAGGCGACAAATTTTCCAATGAGTAAGTTTTAGATTAAGGTACTAATTATAGTGTGCTTATGTTAGTTGTTTCTTTGTGCTTCTATAGAGGACCAGCCTGACGTTGTATTGACCCTGGACTGTGCACAAGCGGACTTTCTGTCTCACGACAAAGTTGTTTTATCCCTGAAAGGGGGAGAACTTTACATTCTAACCTTGCTGTGCGATTCATTGACGAGCGTTAGAGGTTTCCACTTCTTCAAGGCAGCGTCTTCAGTTCTTACCTCTTGTGTAAGATATTCATTTTCCTTTAATCATTATAATAGAACGCCTTTTTGGTTAATTTGGGCTTCAATTTTTTTAGATGCTAATTTGCGACAAGGATTATGTGTTCTTGGGATCCCGGTTGGGAAATTCGCTTCTTCTTCGTCTCTGTGAGGAAGGTGTTATTAGGGAGGCAGTGGAACCTACAGCTGAAACGAATGGTGAAAAGAATGGAGATAAAGAGATAGAAGTCATCGATTTTGAAGAAGACGAGGACGACGAATTTCAAAAAGTTAAACGATCTCGACTTGCACTTGATCAAGAAGAAATTGAGGTCTATGGAAGTGAAAAACGCAGCTTCTTCACCATCATAACTTACAAATTTGAGGTTAGCAAATGGTTATGCCATCTCTGCAGTTAAAAGTACTAACAAATGTATTGTGGTGTTCACGTTCACCAGTTTTGTGACAGTTTATGGAATGTTGGTCCGTGTGGGAATATGACTCTGGGAGAACCGGCATTTTTATCTGACGACTTCACAGCGTTGGAAGACCCCGACGTAGAGTTAGTGACCACAAGCGGTCACGGAAAAAATGGCGCACTTTGCGTGTTACAAAGATCGGTTCGCCCTCAAATAGTGACGACCATTCCGATTCATGGACTTACGGATCTGTGGACCTTGCTGTTACCAAACGGGTCCAACAACCATGGATTGATAGTTGTAGCGCAAGAAACTAAAACGATCGTAAGTACACATTTTTGCCCTTTATACGTATATTACTTGGTGCCTTTATCTGTGTACTATTAGGTTTTGCGAGCAAGTGAAGATATTAACCAAATCCATGATAGCGGATTCAATACTGACGTACAATCTATCCATGTGTCAAACATTGGGAATCTAAAATACATGCTACAGGTTCTACATAACTCAACTCCATTTCATTTATTGTTCATAACGTATTTTGTTTAAAATCAGGTTTATAAAGATGGAGTTGTCCTCATGAATGGAACTGCTGAGATTCAAAAAATCAACCTGGATTTGACGTCAGATATTGTATTTGCGTCGACCGCCGACCCGTACGTGTTAGTACTTTCTGAAGAAGGCCAAGTAGTCTTGCTCACTTTTGTGGGTGATCGTTTGGTTCCAACACTAACACAATTTCACAAGACCTCCAAAGTAGTTGCACTTTCCTGTTACTGTGATGTGAGTGGAATCTTCACTACAAAGCCTCCAACTGACGATTCTCCGGAAGAACAAATTGTCAAGTTATCCAAAGTTAAAAAGTAAGCTGAGCCATTTTTAGATCGTTTTTAATTCGCCCAGTATAATAATATAAGTCAACTTTTAGGGAAATGAGAGATGAAGAGGAATTACTTTATGGAAATCCCGATGCTGCTGATGCAAACTTTAAAAAGCAACAAGCAGAAGTAACCTCAAGGTGGTGGAGAAGAAATAGACAAAGACAACAAACAATTTTACCGAGTCATTGGATAGTGATTGCAAGGGAAACAGGGGCGCTGGAAATTTACACGTTGCCCGATCTGCAGATACGAATGAGGGTGGTAGATTTCGCGACAAGTCCTAGGGTTTTGGGTCACACCACACAAAAGCAAGACTACAATCATCCTGGGTACGAAAGTTGTTGCAATTTGAATTTTTAAAACTTACTACTTATTAATTTTAGTCCATCTGGAGAAACGCTTCCTGAGGTTCATGAAGTTTTATTGGTTGGATTGGGCAATTTGAACAGAAGACCCATACTATTTAGCCGAATTGGTGAAGACTTTAATGTCTATGAAGCTTATCCGTATTATGAAGATTCGTACGAAGACGTGCTGAAGCTACGATTTGCTAAAGTCAGACACAATCTTATTTTGAGAGAAAAAAAATCGTAAGCAACACCCATATATCATCCCAATTTCTGAAGTAATGAATTTTGTTTTATTTATTCCAAAGAGCAAAGTCAAAACAGTCTAATGATACACCATTTGCGCTTCAAATAAAAAATCACTTTCGGCCATTTTCGGTCCTTGGAGGTTATAGCGGAGTAAGTATCCTATGTATTCTGATTATGATCGATGTGTCAGTAGCAAACTAAATTGTCAACAGGTTTTCGTATGTGGGCCATACCCTCATTGGGTATTCATGCCAAGCACTGGGCAGTTAAGGTTCCACCCGATGGGAATTGACTCAAGGATCATTGCCTTTGCTCCTTTCAACAATCCGAATTGCCCCAACGGAGGGTTCATTTATTGCAACGCTGACTATGACTTCAGAATCTGCATGCTTCCAACTCATTTATACTACGATGCGCCATGGCCAATTAAGAAAGTTCCTTTAAAATGCACTGCTCATTTTCTTGTTTACCACGCCGAGTCGAAACTCTACATCGTTGGGTTGAGCAACTCTGAATTTTCTACCAAAATTTGTCGGATATCTGGCGATGACAAGGTAATGTGTATAGTTGTTGACTGCAGTTGGTTTGTTTGTACAAGCCACTTTTACAAAGTTGTATGTCAATATAGGAATTCATTGAGGAACAAAAGGATGAGAGGTTTCCAATGCCAGTCCGAGATACTTTCAGTATTCAGCTCTTCTCAGCAGCGACATGGGAGGTAACAAGTCTAAGAACTAAATGTGACCACCATATACATATTGTGTTCGTGTTGTAGGTAATTCCTAACACTGCCCAAGAAATGGAGCCATTCGAGAACATTTTATGCTTAAGAGTGGTGGACTTGGCCTACGAAGGTGCGAGAACCGGTTTGAGAGGCTATATTGCCTGTGGTACAAGTTACTCCTACGGAGAAGATACTACAAGTCGTGGTCGTATCATGATCCTGGACATCATTGAAGTCGAACCTGAGCCAGGGCAGCCCTTGACGAAACACAAGTGCAAAGTATTACATTCTAAAGAACACAAAGGACCTGTCACAGCTCTCACTAGTGTCATGGGTTTCCTCTGTGCTGCAGTTGGACAAAAGGTAGTAGTCAGTCCACCATTTTTATAATCTAGACTAATTTTAATTATCTTTTTTGCAGTTATACTTGTGGCAACTGAAGGACAACGACCTAGTGGGGATTGCGTTCATTGATACTCAAATATTCATACATCAAATGATAAGTGTCAAGAACTTAATTTATATTGCCGATGTGTACAAATCCATCTCTTTGCTTCGCTTCCAAGAAAAGTATCGAACTCTTGCTGTCGTGTCTAGGGTAGGCTATATATGTGTTGACAAGGACATGTCTGATAGGAATTTATGGTTTGTATGGTAGGACTTTAAGCCACTTGAAGTCTATGGGATTGGTTACCTAATTGACAACTCGCAGATAGGACTGATAGCGGCTGACAACCATAAGAACTTCATTGTATACATGTTTCAACCACAAGCAAGAGAGAGCTTTGGAGGTATGTTTTGGTTGTTTGAGATAATGGCAAAAAGTAACACACAATGACTTTTACTGTCTCAGGTCAAAGACTGCTTCGGAAGGCCGATTTTCATTTGGGCCAGCATGTCACAACATTTGTTCGCACCAGGTGTAAAGTCTTAGATCCTACCACCACAAAGCGCAACTCAATAGCAATTGAAAAACGTCATGTATCGTTTTACGGGACCTTGGACGGTGGAGTCGGTTACATGTTGCCAATAAATGAAAGAACTTACAGAAGACTGTTGATGATGCAAAATGTCCTCAATGGTTACCTCCAACACAGAGCTGCTTTAAATCCCAAATCATATAGGTAAGAAACATTCATGTTTGCAGACGAAGCTACAATAAACCTAACTTGATATTTTGTAGGACGATAGAGAATTATGACCGCACAGTGGGCAACCCTAGTAAGGGCATCATTGATGGAAACTTGGTGTGGGAATTCTTGTATCTTCCGTGGCAAGAAAAGTTGGAAGTTTGTCGGAAAATTGGAAGCAAGGTCGACGAGATAGTTGAAGATTTAATGGAGATTGATCGAATTGCCGCACATTTTTAGATTTAGTTTGATTTTATATTTTACATTGTATTCACACAATACAAAATATTACATTTATTTTATATTACCTATTCGAAAGTTATCTTTCTGAAATGTCATTACATACGTTATTGCTTTGCATGAACTTGAAATCTATGAGCATCCTCCACTTGTGGCAAACGTTTTAGTCTGCTCTTCTCTGGAGTTATTTCATTCCATAACTACTATGAGTCGTTGATTCATTTTTCTCACGGCGACAACGCTCAAATCCCGTCAAAATCATGATGATTGTGCATGAATATTTCGAAGGGTTGGCTGTGAGAGTGTCAAGCTGTTGAAGTTTTGTCTGTCTTATCAAGCTGTCCTGTGCTGAAAAGCTTTTTTTTTGTAACACCAAGTAATGAACTCATCATTAGGTTTATTTCCGACTTGATGTAATTACAGTTTCTTTAAAAACACCAAGTTCAACACCGTACCGATTTAATAAAGCTTAGCAAAATCATGGTCATATTAACCACAGGTGAATCTTGGGTCCAAGAAGTTAGGTAAGTTTTTTCGCATAACCGTGGCAGATATGTTGACCACACAAATTGAATGTTGTGTTCTATTCTTGCGACACAGATCGTTAGCGGGAGCAAGTGGGCTTCTTTTTGTCCTCATCAAAATTTGTGACCTCGTCAACTTCAAGGCGTCGCAGGAATGGGCCTTCGGATTGCTGGCCATCGTAGTAAGTACATTCATACAGATAGCGTTGAGATCTATCTGTGGGCCGACGGGTTAACATGCATGTTTTGTTGTTTGTTGTAGAACGGATTGACTGCAGTTTGGATTTACCATCAAAATGGGAATCGGTTTGAGGAGATGCAAGTCGCCAACCAATTGGTAATAAATCATAATTAGACAATTATGCGCGGTTTGTTAAGTACCCCTTGTTTTGTTTGTACAACAGACCCGATTCCTCGCTTGTAAAGTCTCCAGTTTTGTTGCCCACATACTCATAGTGAACAAAGAGGAGAATATTCGAAGCGATCCCGGTTTTGAGAAGTTCAAAGACGTGCAAGTGACACTTGTAAAGCAGTGGAATTTAATGATGACGGCCGCTGTGATGTACTCGGAGACAAGGGCATCGATAAACTTGTTATTTTTAATCGTGGCGTTTCTCATGGACTGTGGAAGACCATAACATAAGATTAATGCTTTCAAAAAAGGCTTATAGACAGCCATAATTCACAATTGCATCGTAAACCCTGACTAAATTTGTAGTACAACTATTTCTCCGAAATGTCATTGCTCATTTTTATATGAACGGTTATAAATCCATCAACATCTTCAAGTTCCCTGGAATTGAACTTTGTCGTAATCGTTTTTTCTCCTTCGACTTTTGGTGTGAGAGTAAAGTCCGCTCTGGCACTTTCTCCAACTTCCACTCTCCTTTACAAAAGCATGGGGATTTAAGAGATTCATATTTGACCACCTTTGGAGGACTTACTCTTTCAAGTTGATTTTAATTGGCTCCCCTAAGCCAGGACTGTCGATAAGGAACTGGCCCCTCGTCAAAGGAACGGGAAGGGGGTTCTTGAATCTCACAGTCCCCTTGAACGGAACTCCCACGGCTATCATGTCCTCGTTTCGAATCTTTGTGAGTATAAAACAAGTAAATGGTTAAGTACAAAACCGTTTTGGATAATTGCTTACATCAAACTTGATGTCCGGCTTTCGCACGCGAAAATCGTCTTGAGCGAAGTACTCATAATCGGTTTCAGCAACGCTTGCCAAGCATGCAACGTTGAACGAGCATTGGTCGCATAACTTTGGAGCGTAGTCATCATACATTACCAGCATACTAATCACTTCCTCTACAATGGAAAACAAAAGTATGTAGGACAATGAGTTGTGTATGAATGAATAGACAGGACGTACTTGAACTCGGTGGAACGGTTAGGAGGAAAACCTCTTTCTTAACTTCTGCCTTCACTTTTCCAGTATAAAGCATTGTGTCCACCCTCAGAGACGCCGTGACGTCATATGCTTTCTCTTCGCTGACATTTTTCACGACAAGCGTCACCCTGCAGAGCAGACCACTCCATTCATGAATTTGGTCCGAAGATAGTAAGTATTTTTACCTGAAGGGAGACCCTATCACAATGTCATCTCTGAGCTCAAAGTCAAATCGCACCTCGTTGAAGTCTTCATTCAAGTAGTATCTGCTAAATATGCTTTCGCTGAACTTTAAAGCCGTGAGCATTACTTCCCTCTCTTCGGATGTTTCTACACACAGACATACTTATATCTACGTAGGTACGCTAGGAATGGGTAACATACTTTCTGGATATTTGTATGTGTGCGTGATATCCTCCCTTTCGAACTGACCCACAGCTTTGGTACTGATTAGCATGCCGATTGCATCTTGTTTTGTTCCCAACAGTTTCAGTGGCTTGTTCGATCCTCTGTAGTGCCAATAGACTTTGTCCGCATTGACCTCACTGAACACAAAGCTTCCATCGAAGGGTCGTCTCACTTCACCCCGGCGCACAGCAAGCACAGAGGCAGGTCCACACCGATACATCTCATCACTCTTTTCCTGCGGAGTGGCATCAATCACTTGCCATCCTGACGTTCCTGACGAACTCTCAATTCCCAAATCCTCTCTCGACATCCAAACTTCGTTCCAAACATGAAAATTCCAAACGGAATCCGTGTTCATTTTTTCTAGTGGCTTGCCGTCGTCGTCGAAGAAGTAGTCGACCGTGATGGAACTCTGTGTGTCATGGGCAGATTGGTAATTAGTTACCGGACGGCAAGGAATGCCGATTGCTCTACAGATTGACGTTACAACCCCGGCGAAGACCCAACATTGTCCAAACTTTACTGGCTTCTTGCTGACCAAATACTTTCTTAGAATCTTGACACTTCCAGTCCACTTTACAGGAGGCACCCCTCCATCAAACTTGTCTGACCAATTGCCCTCTAACACCCCATCTTCATCAACAGAATTCACAGCAGCCGAAATAGCCCTTGCACATTTTACAGGATCGGCTCGAGCCAAATGACTCAAGTGACCTGGCCCACTTAGAACATACAAGGCGGCGTCTAACACGTCCTTCTCAAACTGTCCGTACGCCCAAGGGGTGGGACGCAGCCGGTTATGACTGTAGACATTCAATGGTAATTGTATTACAGTCTAACTGTGCCCCGATGGCAATAGCATACCTTCCACGCCATATCAACCCTGTATCCTCGAGCACGCATTCATATCGCAAATCGTCATCTTCTATGTAGACCTCATCATTTGAGTCCCACGGATTGAATAGAATGTAAACCGGACTCTCCAAAGGATAAGTGACGGCCATTTGGTCATCTCTTCTTTTCGTGTCGATTGCAATTTTCCATTTTCCAATGGAGCACATGGACGAGGTTTTAAACTGAATAGAAATAGAAAATTAATTGTCATTAGCCAAAAGGCAATAATGTACGCACGCACATCCAATTGTATGTGCTGGTTTTGTTTGTGTGGGTGAAAACGAGGTTGTTTAGAAAAAGTGAATGTAACAAAGAGTAACCTGAATTTTAATCGCATTGTCATCAACCTCCTCGATGTACGCTGTCCACGTAGGAGTCTTTTGGAAAAGCAGCGTCCCTTTTGACAAAAGTGGAACGAGGACCAATGTCCCATGTGACATGGACGGTTTGCCATCTGTCCAATTTCTCTCAATTAAAGCATATTCAATATTTGAACTGTTATAATTACCGAGAATGCTGAATACGAATGAAATGGCATCCGTCTCCTTTTCGAAGGGTCGATTGAAAAATACTTTTAGGTAGAACTCCTGTCCACGCCTAACCACCAACTTCGGAGCGTCATCTTTGTCTTTGTCTACCATCATCATGAGATCATATTTGTCCGTGTGATGAGTTAACCCATTTTCCCGGAGCTGGAGATCCACCTTAAATACCTTCAAGATGTCCACGTTGCCGTCATCTATTAAATCATCAGATTAAATCAAATGTGTCATTACTCATTCATCATCTCAAACCTATTACTCATAAATAAATGATTGATGCATTAGGAAGGATCTACTATTGGGGCACATTGCGACAACGATACCTAAGTCTCTGGGTAGATCCGGAAGCTGTGTGTAATCACTCTTATCCTTCCTCCTGCGACAACAATCACTACCGTTTATGAACTCACACCCACACCCACCACAACAAGTGTAAGGATTTCCAGAAACGCACGAGGAAGCTTGGCCCATTTTGAACTTATTTGGAAAAAGCCTTTAAAACGTCTTCTACTTGGTGTGAAGTCAGATGGTTTATAATCTCTTTTTATAATAGCAATGGCTGGGATCACATTGAAAATCATCTACGGACTATATTGTACACCTTCAATTGATTGAATGGTTAGCACAACCACAGAACGAGTCTTAGATATTAAATCTGCACAGTTGAAATTTTTTACATCCTTTCATTAGATTACATGGAATTGGAATATGCGCACGCAATGCACAAACAAACAAGGTCCTCGTTCAATTGTAAATCAGAGATTCAGGCGTGAGAGTTGTGAATGAATGCATGCACATTAAAATTGGAATCTTGCAGGGAAATGCCTGAAAATTATATGCTAAATAGCATCGTGAAAAATGAGACCGGTCTCAATTAATTGCCAATCCTCGTCGTATCGTTTGTCCCCAACAATGCCTTTTTTATGATTTTATGACTTTACCTTTAAAGGGAGGCCAGCGATTTCTCCTTTCCTGTCGCCTTCGAATGGAATTTGGCACTGGTAACCATCGAGGGGGCTGGTAATTGATTATAGGGTCTAGCAATCGATGTCTCCTTCCAGTTGCACTTGAACTCCGAGTCCACGACAATTTCCAGGTAACTATTGATAGTCGAAGGAAAGGTTGGTGGATGAGGAATGACTGAAGGATGCTTAGACAAATCAGTATTTAAAGATTCTTTGGCTTTCCAATCATGTCATACATACTTAATCATAAGCATACAAAAAAGGCGATGGTGTAATCATCATCCTAATAAAAAAGTAACAAGATCTAAAGTTATTGTGCTCACATCCATGCAGGTATGAAGAGGAGGATGCAGTGAATCATCATCCCACGCTTCCTTTCTTAAAGGAAATTAGCATGCGAAAGGAATGAGTTTGTTACATTGTCTCAACCTGCCCCTCTTAATGATATGAATTGCCTTTACAGAATTATTATGGGATCCCAACAAACCCTGGAGGAGGAGGAGGAGGTGGGTAATAAGAAATAAATAAGTGACTCAGTACCAAACTCATAAATTAGACGTAGAAGCCAATGAACATTATTTGAAACGTCCATTTTGAAGTAGCCTCAGGAAAGCAGGATTTTATTTAACGGGCCATCATTTTGCTAATTGCTTTGCGCGTGGCGTAAGTTTGAAGCGTACAGAATGGGTAAACTTAAATGCATTCAAACACAACAATTCAGCAAAAATGGCTGGACTGGACCAGAAAATTTTGAATGATGTGGGCCATATAGATCTTTGTATAATTCATACAAATTCTAACGCTCATTGGAAATCTGTTATCCTGCATGAACTTGATTCAAAAGTGATAACAGTAAAGATTTATTATTTTACGGACATTCAAATTGCTTCCTTCTTTATTCATTCATCCTACAATACTGCTAATTTTTCTCACCACGACAATGCTCAAATGCCATCAAAATCATGATGATTGTGCATGAATATTTCGAAGGGTTGGCCGTGAGAAACTATCCTGTGCTGAAAAGTTGTCCTGTCCCTGTCCTACCAAGTTCAACACCGAGTACCGATTTAAAAATCATGGTCATATTAACCAAAAGTGAATCTTGGGTCCAGGAGGTTAGGTAAGTTTTTTCGCATAACCGTAGCAGATGTGTTGACCAAACAAATTGAATGTTTTGTTCTATTCTTGCGACACAGATCGCTGGCGGGAGCAAGTGCGATTCTCTTTGTCCTCATCAAATTTTGTGACCTCGTCAACTTCAACGCGTCGCAGGAATGGGCCTTCGGACTGTTGGCCATCGTGGTAAGTCATACAGATAGCGTTCGCTTCATGGCATCCATGTTTTGTTGTTTGTTGTAGAACGGATTTACTGCAGTTTGGCTTTATAATCAAAATGGGAATCGGTTTGAGGAGATGCAAGTCGCCAACCAATTGGTAATAAATCATAATTAGACAATTATGTCCCGTTTGTTAAGTACACCTTGTTTTGTTTGTACAACAGACGCGACTTCTAGCTTGTGGAGTCTTCATTGGTGTCGCCCACATGATCATAGTGAACAAACAAGAGAATGTTGAAAGCGATCCCCGTTTTGAGAAGTTCAAAGACGTGCAAGTGACACTTGTAAAGCAGTGGAATTTAATGATGACCGCAACGATTATGTACGGGGGGACAAGGGCATTGATAAACTTGTTACTTTTAATCGTGGCTTTCCTCATGGACTTTGGAAGATCATGATTAATATACTTAGGCTTACAGACAAAGCTAAATCTCACATCTAGATTCCGGAGGAGCGTTGCAGCATCGAATATTGATGGAATTAGAACAGAACCCCTGCAATAAGAGAAGATAATCATTTCTTTTGTATACAATATCGTCACATTTGTTCACTTACGTATGGCTTATTCGGTGATTTACACTTGATCAATTGGACACACTCACAAACCGGCTGTTGACAACAGCAGCATCGGTTGCAGACTTCCCTTGCGCAGCAACTGACACCCCCTCCCCCAACCACTCTGTTGCAGGAACCCTTAATAACATCCCAGAGTCATTGATAATGGAGGAAAGTAACATAAGTACTGACTGTGGGAACGTTGGGCAAAAAGCATAGGTCTCCAGACGCTCTGCAGTCGCACTTTCTATCCCCAAAACGAACGAGACAGTTTTCAGTGTCAGCCTTGGAGCACGATGAGTTGGAGAACTTTGAGTCAGAGGCATCTTCATTTATTGCGATAAAATTAACAAGAACAGTAACAAGGATTCAGTCTACATAATAAACTTTAATCATAAGCGTCTGTGTCTAACCAGAACTGTAAGTTTCGAAAAGGCGAATTCCATTGTCTTCAACCTTCGTTGCAGAGCTGGGGACAGTAATGTTGTAGTACTCCATCACGTCGTCTGCCATAGATTTGACAGCGACAAAGGTTTCCTGTCCTGTTGGAATGATTTGGCTTGCTGGCAAAATGAATCCGTTCCTTCCTTTGTCCCTTAGTTCATAGCAGTAGGAGTACTTCACATCGGCTTTTGCCTTGGCCTGAAATCGGGGCACAGTGAGAAATATTTCTAAGACGGCATTTTGCTTTGTACCCAGTCGTGACTTCCACCTGCGGCAGGGTATAAGAGTTCAGGGGTTGCTCCACCCTCGTATTCTGTCCCATGGACGGACTTGAGAGCTTTCAAGGCTCGGTCACCAACTCTCATCTTCACCCCAAAAGATTTACCATTACAATTTTTACATGGAATAAAGATTTTTCATTGAAAGAATACTCACCAGTTCGTCATGGTCCTAAAATCATGATTATTAGATAGATTACTATGATGGGGGATTGTGTGACTTGTAAAATGACTTACGTCCGTGCGCACTTTGTCATAACCCCAAGGAAGCAGCAACAACTGGGAGTAGCTGTGGAAAGTTAAGAAAAGCTTAATTTGTCCCTTGCGTTCCAAGACGAAATCTTGAACAGTCTTGACTTCCGGTTCTGAGGCTGCACTTGGCCCGTGGTAGACTTGACTGCATTGGTTCTTTGATGTACCCTTACCTCCCCACTGATAGTCCCAGTTTCTGTTGGGGTCCGTCCCTTTGCAACAACCCTACCAAAAAGGAATCATAATATCCGTTCTTTGAATGCATCCACTCAGCCTTACAAATAGCCCTCCAAGAATAGGCGTTCCACCCGACCTCGTCTTGCGCCACATTCGGTCGGTGGTGTGAGTGTACTCGTACCCATCGGGATTCATGACTGGATGAATGTACCAGTCAAAAGCATCCAGATATCTGGACTGCCTCTTTCGAACTGCTCCCGTAATCAGTTCATTTGCCATGTAGGACACAGTCGCAGGACCAATCCATTCTGTTATAAAACATGAAGTTAGATCGTAGATATAAATTAAACGTATGGCGTCACCTCTTGCGTGAATCCCTCCGTCCAACCAAACTGCTGGCTTTGGATTGCCACCTTCCCCTCCACCAGTCGATATTTTCATGACCTTCAGAGGCCTTCCTTCCGTACTGTTGCCGACTTCAAAGATTGTCACAAGTGATGGGTACTGAGTGGCCAGAGAGTCCATCCACGAGTGTATCTACAAAAGAGTAGTATTTCAACCCACATTTTGTACATGCCACTTTAGGTTTTTTACGGTTGACAGACGCTGGTAGGCATTCCAGTTCATCGAACCTGCTCGAGAGATGTGGTTAAGCTGCTCGTAGTCAATGTCACTATTCCAATTTAAGGTTATGCGTTATTTAAAAGAAAAAAGTTTAGTCATTCAATATTCCTAATTACAATTGCAAGTTGTCCTTGAGGACCTCGTACTTCGCCCCGACCAGTGTGAGAAGGTTGTTGATAGACTCTATTTGCTGAGGAGGAACAAGTATGTCAGTGGGTGTGACCATGCTCGGTGGACTCCAAAAATCAACTTCTTCACTATCGTACACATTTTTCAGAGCCTCGTACGTTGCGGTGTTTGAGATTTGAACTCGGTAAACCTTGTGGCCTTCGTAGGATCTAATCCCATTTCTAAATGTGGCAAATAGGCAGGCGAAGGTGGGGTAGAAGGCCGGGCTACCAACCCCAGAGGAAATTGCTTCCATGATGTGAGGATCAATGTCACACTGTGGCGTACAAAGGTGTTTGGATGAACTGAAGGTTTTATATCCTCGGTAGTTCTAGGGAATTGTTAGGTAGTATCTGGATGAAACTACATAATTAATCGATCTTCACCCTCAAATCGAAGTGTGACCTTGTGTACCATTCCACTCTTCATTTGCATTCAATACGTGTGTACTAATTTCCTAACGCAGTCACTAAGACTTCAGGTGAACAACGATTGTTATGTCCCTGAGGGGAAGGCTTTAACTATGGAAGAAAGCGGATTTCCGTAGGTCATGTTTCACCAAGGTCCGTCCATGAGGGGGCATATTGAGACTCAAATTGTTCCTTTACTCGTTAAAAACTACGTGATTGAGGGGTAAGATGAGACAGCTTTGGTAGTTAGGTAGATGATGTCGCATGTGTGCCAAGAATATTGAAACAACTAATTCAGCCGATTAATAATTTATATAACAAAACATCTATTCCCAAATTATCACCAAAACCAAAGTCAATGCGCAAGTAATTAGCAGCATAGAAATAACCCAAAATAAGAATTTCCAGAACAAGACATCAACCAATCCGCAGAAGGTTCCAACAACAATCATCCTTTCAGTTTCGTCACTTTTATTTCTCTTCAGTCCGACCCTCCGTTGCAACTTGTCTCGCAATGACTTTCACAGCCTCCCAAGTCTCTTCGCACGTTGGCAGGATTTCATTCGGGGGTAGAAGGAAGCCCACCTCGCCTTGGTCACGAAGTTCAATCGTGTAGGAATACTTTATCCCAGGGACACCTTTCGCAAAGTCCCGGCTGGAACCGGAGTTAGAGTCTATAATCATTATCATTATTATTCATACACATTGTTTTACTGTACATTAGTGGAGTCAATAAACTTACAGAGAATGTGCGACGGGGCTCCAACCTCGTACTCGGTGCCATGAACTGCCTCCAAAGCTCTAATTGCCCGTTTACCAACAGATTCCTACACACATTCAAACTTTTAGCAGATGCATCAATTGCTTAATTGCTTTCGTAATTACAAGTTGATCATAGTCATCAGGCAAGTCCTCTGTGTAGCCGTATGGGGTGAGAAAGAGCTGGGAGTAGGAGTGGAATGTAATGTACGCTCGAATCTTTCGAGCGTTTTGTATCATGAAATTGGCAGTCGCATTGGACTCGGGGTCTAAATCATAGATTGTTAAATGAACATTTTAAAGTCACATGAAAATACGAGGAAAAACCAGAGAAAGGAGATGGTCCGGGATACGTGTTTGCACAAGGGTCGTCCTTTACCCCATTTTCACCCCAATGGAAGTCAAAATCTACAAACCAAATTGGCATTATGAAACTTTTTACAAAAATTGAAGTGACTTACTTCTGTTCAAGTCAACTCCGACACAATCATCTCCTCCTGTTGTATGCCTGGATCGAGACTTTCTCCATAGTCTGTCTTCACTGTGGGTATATTCGTAGCTGAAATATGAATCGGATGTTATGCACTTTGACATCTTATTTTTTGAGGCCTTACCCGTCAGGATTAACTACTGGGAGAAAGTACCAATCCACATTCTCTAGCAAGTCTCGGTCGTTTGTGTCAAACGACATCAGTTTTCCAATTATGTACGTCGCCTATTTGGGCACATTTTCTTTGGGGTTTATTCTCACCAGTGTAAATTTCAACTTACCACAGCAGGTGAAATCCACTCCCTATGCATTTCAAACATATTAAGTAATTCGGGAGTAATTCTAATTTATATCGGCAAACCTTGCATGGATTCCTCCGTCTATGAAAATTGCAGGATTGTTCTTTTCGGGGTTACTGGAGATTTTCAACATTTTCAAGTCCCGACCGTAGGTAGACTTCCCGATAGAACTTACGCTGGCCACGTGGGGTGTGAAACGGGCCAGGGCATCCATCCAATTGTGAATTACGTTAAGGCGCTGATATTCCCTCCAGTTCATCCCAGAGGACTCTTGACGATTTGAACGAGTCACCTTTTCTTTCTCAACCGCTCTAGAAAACAACACCATTTCTCACATATTTTTTAGAACGCGAATTGAGTCTAAATAATACTTACTTCTGGACATCGTCTAAAGCAACCTCGTACTTGATTCCGAACTGCTGTAAGTACCTCTCAACCTCCCCTTTGGCTTGTGGGGGGACCATGAAATCGGTACGACGTTTCACACTGGGGTCGCTCCAGAAATCTATGCTTCTTGACTTCCGTTGCAGGTCAACCACGGCATCGTACTGGACCTTGTCTTGCAAACCGTTGATTTTAAATACAGAGTACCTGTTTTTGGTGCAAGTTTAAGTCTTATTTTAGGATTATTAAGAAAAGCATTGTCACACCCTCTATAGGATTTGTCCGATCTGACGACGTCATTTAGCAGGGTTAGAAAAACCGAGAACAGCAAGAGGGAGAAATGCATGCTGAGATGACGCTTGGAACAAGTAGACAAAGAAAGACCAAGCTTGAAGCTAGTAATGACTGCCAGAGTATGGGTCTGTGATCTGCGAATTATGCATCCCAATTCATCTGTCTGCATTTTTGCATACAAACCGAACCACTTGATGGAAATGATGATGACACAACTTGCCTGGAACAAGTTTTTTGTGTAAGTAAAAAAATAGTTGCTGGAAAAAGAAGAAAAACTGCTACACCCGCTGTGGTTATTGGATGTCGTGATTTTAAGAAACCCAATTTTCTCAAGACACGTCAACTACTTTACATTGCCATCATTTCATCCCAGAGACAAGAATGCTATTTAAATGTATTCGACTGCTTTCTGCTTTTGCTTTGCTTAAACAAGTCCATTGGTTTAGATATTTATGTCAACGTTTGAATATCTTGCAGTTATTTTATAGACACTGCATCACCTAATTGCCGGCGACATGTGTGTTTCAAGGAAGTTCCTTTTCGTCCTGGTACTGGTGTGGATACCCACCACAGCTTTAGGGGCCAAAATCCTCTTCATGCACTCATAGTACGGTTTTTTACTTACCCGAATAATTTGTAGCCTAAGTTATAACTTTTTTGTACAGTGCATCGTACAGTCATAGGGTGAGCATGAGCCCTCTTGCCAACGCACTGGCGGAGGGAGGGCACAGCATCACGTACATTGCTCCAATGGAGGCCAAGGTCCCCAACCCGAAGATACTCGACATTGTCCCCAAATCCTTTAAAGCCTTCATGGATGTAAGTGTCAATCAAGAGTTCAATGTGAACCTCAGAATTCAAAATACAAATCCCGTCTACTACACCATGTTTGACAAAGTGGGAGCTATGGCTTGTGAAGCCTTACTCCAAAGTCAGGAATTCAAGGCATGGATAAGCTCTAAACCAAAAATAGATCTTGTGATTGCGGACATCGTTCCAGACTGCGGTGTTGGAATTGCCCATAAATTGAAGGCTCGTACAATCCTGTTCGAGACCCTACCCTTTCTTGGCATTTTACAAGAAATGTTTGGACTCCCAGACGAATCCCTTGTTACCTATGCCGATTTTGTTTATAAAAATCCCATGTCCTTTTGGGACAAGGTAAAGAATACTTTTACTCCGTTGGGGTGGCTGTACTATGGCAGTCTCAACCTGCCCTACCTGGAATCCGTGTTGAAGGAAGGGCTACAGATAGACAATCTTCCGCCCATTTACGACCTTTACCAAAACATAAGTTTAGTGCTTTTGACGGGAAACTACATCACAGAACAACCTCGAAGTCTTCCACCCATGTTTGTGTCAGTCCCTGGTCTCCACATTGAGTCAGGAAATAAACCTCTTCCACAGGTGAATTAAAGAATGAGCCAAACACCCTTCGATTCTTATGCTTAATATTCAAATAGGAAATAGAAGCCTTTATAAATGGATCTGACGAGGGCTTCATATACATAAGCCTCGGAACTGTGGTTGTAGCCTCACACTTGCCGGACACAGTTAAAGACGTCTTTATGCAAACCATTGCAGCATTTCCCAGAATTAAGTTCTTGTGGAAGTGGAACGGACCCATTCCAACGGAGAGACCAGACAATTTGTACATGGCAAACTTTTTTCCGCAACAGGACATTTTAAGTAAGGACATGACAGGAAGAGTAACGCAGTTGTAATGTTGTGTCTTAATGTCATAGGTCATCCCAAAATTTTGGCATTTGTAACGCAAGCCGGACGTCAGAGTACCCAAGAATTGCTACACTTTGGCGTTCCCACAATAGCATTTCCAATCTTTGCAGGTGAGAAGTGAAGGCAATCGCACAATTACAGTTTTTCACAATATTTTTCAACGACAGATCAGGATTTCAACGCCATGCGTCTAACCGAATTGGGGGCAGCAATAACGCTTGAAGTTGGAGATGTGACTGCGAATCAATTCCGGGACGCTTTGTCACAGGCAGTTTACAACGAGACTTTTAAGGCGAATGTAAAGAAAGTGTCGATAGCATACAAAGATTCGCCCATGAAGCCTATTGAGAAGGCAGTCTGGTGGGTGGAGTACGTACTGCGCCATCGTGATGATGACTTGACATACCTGAAACCACCTGCGCGTCACGAAACATGGTTCCAGAAAAGAAAGCTGGACGTTTGGCTCTTCATACTTGGACTGCCTGTAATTTGCCTGGTGCTAATATTTCTAATCTGCCGAACATGCCTCAGGAGGGTATGTTTTCAAGGAGAATCCAACAAAAAGCTAAAAGTTCAGTAGGAGAAAAAGCTGTCAATTGCGTATGAGAAT
Organism: Isotomiella minor; assembly: GCA_034696445.1. Classification (NCBI taxonomy): domain Eukaryota; kingdom Metazoa; phylum Arthropoda; class Collembola; order Entomobryomorpha; family Isotomidae; genus Isotomiella; species Isotomiella minor. The sequence goes on from JAQIWU010000231.1 coordinate 31,029, forward strand.
TTTTTCATAACACTTCATTGATCTGTCTGTTCTTGTATTCCTTTGAGTGTGTGAGGTGAGTTTCAAAAATTATTGTATTTACGCATAATTGAATATTCAAGTGTACATTTGGAGCCAATAAGATTGAATGAACATTGAGTGCCATATATGAGTTAGGTAATGTATTATTTTCATGACACAAATGATTTGCAGATTCAGGAAAGTTTCGTGGCACGAAGGAGGGGGTTTCTTTGTAGGCTCGAAACCTTTCCCAGAAAATATGTCACATTTCTAGTCGGAAACAGTTCGCATTGCTGTATACCTTGTCATGTTTGACGATCATAGCGGCAAAGAATACGAACCGTATGACCGTATCAATGAAGGAAGCCCTTGACACTGCATGTACTTTTTGCATTTTTATAATGGTCCTACTATT
>JAQIWU010000232.1:0-31422 GCA_034696445.1 Isotomiella minor
GACTACAAAATGAGCTGTGTCTTCAGTTATATAAGATAAAGCGCTTGAGTAGTAAAAAATTTGAATGCAAACAATTTATGAGGTAAAGCATTGTTGGGATTTCATTTTTTAGTGAGTTGTCGTAAATACTTTTGTTGGTTTTTAAACAATAAAGAGAGAGATATAAGAGAGGGTCTTTAGAAAATTGATCCATAAAAATAATGAAACGTCATTAGTATAGAAGAGGGAATGGCCCACAGTATGGAAGCTACATGTAAGGTACAAAGGTTTCCTTTTTAATAATAACGATTGGTGAGCTTCAAGTCACGATTTTTAGCTGTATAATGCCTCATTAATAGTCGTTTTGTAAGAAAAAGATGGGATTCGAATGAAGGGAAGCTTTTCATTTTGTAGTTTCTCAGTTTCCCCCAAATTTCACTCCTGTTTTAAGAATGGTAACTTGTTTACTTTAAAAAAAGTAGGTTCCTTCAGTCTACAAAAGAAGACAGACAAAAGGGTTACAAAAATCCTAGTTGTATGGGAACTGTCGTTTGGAGAGAAAGGAGACACCACCCTTTTAGATACTTTCTCCATCTTCGTCTCACCTTTTTTCCCTTCCCTTCTTTTACGAAGAAGAAGAGATTTATTCTCATCCTTGTTTATTTCACCGTCATCTTCATTTCCCACATCTTCGGTATGGTATACATTCTGCCTTACTTAACTACCCTCGAACACAGCATGAAGCTCGCGACTTCACTTAGGTACAGAAGACAGTGTCTATCTATACATTCCAGTCTGGTTCCATTTTTTCCATGAGAAAAAAGAGAAAGGTGAAAGCTGTTGAATGGAATCGATAGCTCATCATTTATTCTTTCAAGACCCTTTTTCCTCCCGCAGTCCCCACGACGCAGGTAGAAAGAAGTTGTGGATGTATGTGTCTTTCCTTTTTCTTCTATTCCCTCTTCGGCTTCCCTTTCTCCTTTCTCTCTATCGTGGCATTGCCATCATAATTTCTGAGTTGGCCCATTTGCTATTTGGCATTTTCTAACGCCTTTCCTTCCTTTTCTCTTATCATCTTTTATCCAATCCATATACTTACCTGCAATCGTTATGTGCTTTGAGTAACACACCTTTCATTTATTTCCACCATTTTCCTCCGGTTGCGTCATTTCATTATGTCTGGTATGGTTTGTAGACATACCATCTCGGCACTTTGAGTGAGAATATTAAGTTTAATAGTGCTGTGCCAGCATCATCATCATCTCTTCTGTCAGGTCGGTCAGAGATTTGTCATCTCCCTTTACTCCCTCCTGTCTTGACGTTGAGTTATCTGAGACATTTAACGCAAAGAGACTTTCCTTCCTGGTTTTTTTTAGGAGAGAGAGAGATTCTGAATGAAGCCAAATTGTTTTCTAAATAAATGCAAATCCATTTACAGACATAAATATGCATGGGCGAGAAGAGACGAACAGAGGTGTTTCCCTTTCTCAATAACAAGGGAACATTCCGAGAGAAGCTTCCATTCCACCCAAACCCTACAACAAATTTTGAAATCATTTACTCCTCTCGGAATGTTCCTTTCTATGTAAAGTGGTTGGATAATTCACACGCCTCCACACACAACAGAAAAGACGTCTGTTTTTGATGCTTTAAATTCAAATCCCTCTTAATTGGAGTGGGAAATATGTGATCAGACGGTTTTCACTTATATCCAGAAGAAGAAGCGTTGTGTTATTCATGTTCCTATATTCCCACACCCCATTTTACACAGGCACAAGTGGGATTTCAGTTGGGAGAGTGAAAGCAGAGATGGAAATGAGCAATTCCGCAAAATAATCTGGCAAGTCTTAATCTCCTTCCAACAACATGAAATAAATGAAGCAACGGGGCATGTAATACAAGCCTCTTCTCTCTTTAGTTTAGACCGAGGAATGGAAAATGTATCTCCTGGGAGTCCCTTAAATTGCCTCTGTTGTCTTATTCACGTCCTTTCCCTTATGCCAAGCTAACAAACAGCGTGGCCTACGTCAGTCAGCTCCCTATGTCTTTATGGCCACCCTAAATTAACGCGTTGGATTGGATTGGAAGCATAGGTATTTATCCCAGATAAGGTACCCCAAATTCTGCTTTCGCGCAGTATAAATTGTTTACAACCGTAACTTATATAATATGCCCACTTCCTCTGTTTTCCTTTTAAAAAATCACTTTCTCGCCCACTCAAACAAATGCGTTTTCCTTTTGGAAGGGGGCTCGGAATTGCCATTTTATTGCTTCACAAAGAATTGACCAACCAAAGATCCTTTAAACCAGTGCCTTGTCCATAAAATCTATGGTCTTACGTCAAACGTTGTCACGTGAATAAATGACACTGTTGCATATATATTCTCTCGCCCACTCACTCACCCGTCCGAGGGCCAGAGAGAGATGTAAAGGCTTTTGGAATTGAAGAAAGGAAATATTACACTTTGCACTTGCATCAAGTGTCTCTGAGAGAGAGTGTGAGAATGGCAATCAAGGAATGTCTTGCAGATATACGAGTACAGACCGATCCGATGCCTTTTCTCGACACGACGCGAGTGGCTATTAATTTTAATTGGACCCATTCGTCTGTCTGTTTTTGGGTGTTTGTCCCTCTTCTTCTTAACCTCCTTCCTTTCCTTACATACCTTTCTCTCACCCAGAGTAAATAAAGCCCAGTCAGAGGTGAAAGCGGCTTACTTCTTGCATACATTCAAGATCGTCGGGGTTACTGAGTGAAAGTAAAGTGAAGTGCCTTTGGTTGGTGTCTATGCAGTGAGTCAACTTAACTTGAGTTTTGCGTAGGCGTCGTTAGGATCCTTGAGAGTGGGGCACCTTGAGAATCACTGCACAAACATCCCCCACTGCGAAGAAACCTTTTGAAGCGAGTTTTGTTCTGATTTATACGTCACTCTGTTTTAACTATCTAAGTTATGAAGTTGAATTTAATCATAATTTTTTAATTTTTTGTTTGTGTACAGCCAAGCGACCTCCTGTTGAGGAGACAGCCAGTTTTCTCCAGTCCCTTTTGGCGAGCCATGGGCCCAACTATTTGGAAAAACTGTTTGGGCAGAAAGCACGAGACGCCCTGGCTCCCCTGGGGGGAGTCAATAAGGTGGCTATTGCTCTGTCAGGTAAGAATGTACATCTCTTCTATTCTTCTATATGCACATCTAAAGTTTCTATACTATAAAAACAAATCTGTACAAAATTCATGGTTAATTATACCTAAATGTAGAAAGGAAATAGAAATATATAGGTCGGGTCGCTCTGGGGAGTAAAAGAAGGAAAATTTATAGTCTCCCTCCATTTGTCAACTGTCCTCCAGAGCATGACTTAATAAATCGAGTAAAAATAGCCAACATTGCAAATTTACCACGTAGGGACCTAAGACCCATTTCCCCTTAACACCCACGCACAAAGGATTTGATTGTCTATAAAAGTGTAATGTGGTTGGTTGGCGGAAAATATTTGGCAGGGTTGAGAGTCTTTCTTGTCTGAGTCATACTGATTTGATTGTACAAAATTCTCCACAATTACGAAGATTGAACTCGTGCATGTGAAGTGATTAAGATGACTCAAACAAGGGGCAAAATACCCATAAAACGACAGTAACTTTCTCAAAAATGTAATATAAAAAGTCAACCACCCTGTGTCTTCTTCTTCTTGACTACGGTAAAAAGTTATGATAAAACTAAAACTACGTAGGTCATTACAGCTAATAACTTGGAGAATTCTTCTTTTTTGTCCACAAAAAGTTGGTAACAAAGCTGGGCTCCTTCCTGTCACGTCCAAATAAAATGCTTTGTTTGGAAGGAAACTTTCCACTTGTCGCCCACGTCGTCCTGTACTAAATTTGCATGCATGCATGTAGTCTCATTTGTCCTCTTAGTTTGCATAAGTGATGAGACATGGTAGTTTAGTCTTCTGGTTTCCTGTAAAACCAACTGACGCAATTGTTGATTGCGACACAATACAATATATGGAGAATTTGATTGATGTGGTTTTACTAAAACTCTTGTTTGTACATGTACGCCTGCAATCAATATTGCGAAATTCACACATGCTTTCACTACTTCCTAGTATTAATATTAATCTACTTTGTTCAAACATCATCCAAGGCAAGGCGTCAAAAGTCAATCGATTCGTGGGTAGTCATGGGAGTTGGGATAGCGAAAGTATAGTAAAGTGAAAGTGGCGTTTAATCTGGTTGATGGAACCACCCTGCTGTTATATTAAAAGGCAACAGGAGTTCCTTTGGTGGTGAGGTGACTGTATGGAAATTGTATTTTGTTCTGAAAGGCCTGTCTAAACTTTTGTGAAAAGATGTGTTCATAAATTGTACTTTAGTTAAAACCCTGTCCCGAAGAAAGTTAGGAAACTTAGGACAAGAACACCAGATCCACGTGTTTGTGGCTTGCTTTTGTAACATAGTTTTTCCTGTTTTGAACCGATTAATAACCGCAGGAGACTGTAGTTTGTAGTGAAGGAAAAGCGTAAAATATTTTCCAAAATTTCCCTTCAGTTTAAAATCATAGGTAGGTACGATATGATATGCTCTTGACACTTCCCTTCCTTCCCATCCTCTTATGCTTTCACTGAGTAGCTGCGTAGGTGCGAGTTGATTACTTACTTTCGCTTTTCTTTTTGAAGGAAAACTAACTTTGGAAAAATAAACTAGAAAAAAAGTTTTTTTTCCTCTGACGAGAGGAAAGTGTGGAGAAAGTAAAAAAATCAAAGAAACTTTCAGACTTACCACTTACTTTATTTCCTTCTTTTGCCATGAACATGATTCATTCAGCATTTTACATCTTTTTTTGAAGGCCTGTCTAAACTTGCTCCGACGACACCTAAAAGATTCATTTTACATTTTGCACTGGACTTTTCTGTCGTCTTTGCCCTTTCTTTTTGATTTTTTATTTAATTTTGCTGAAAGACAGACAGTTTTATATAACCTTGGTGTCGTCAACACCCAACCAATCAACGGCGGATTTTTAATTTGTCGTGATGAAATGTAGCATTAATTGCAGGCCATTTACCTTCGCTACCAAGTATTTAATGAATCGCTCAGGTAATTATCCAATCCAATCCTACAAAGGGAAAAGGGCTAATTTGATTGACATTTACGCTACATGTATTATGGACAATAATGTCACTTTCTCCGTGATATGTCAAAGGATTTTAGCTTTAGCTATACGATTATTCGACTTTTGCACTTGTCGTCACGAACCATCTTTTATCGTCCATTTATTTCTGCTTTTATATTTGGTCATATTTCATATGTCCTACTTTCTCCTCTATATCGTCATACTCTTTCGTGTGGCGTTTGTTCCATATGTGTGTAGTAATTAATCGATTATGAATGCAGAATGACGCGCATATATTTCTCAACAGCAACAGCCTTCTATATATGAATCTATTGGTAATGTACATGCGCGTAGCTTCGTCTTGTTTAATTAGTCTCAGAAATATTCATTCTTATACAAATTTTAAAAATGTCAACTTCATACAGATTAAGACAAATCCAAGCATTGGTCTGCCCCCTTTTATTGACGAAAAACCCCTTTGGTGTGAAGGAATAATGACCTCATATACGAAAAATGTCATTGTGATTATGTCTAATTACACAGGCGGCAGGCCTAATGGTCCGGAGAAAGTAACCTATAATCTTCTCACCTTCCATTATCAATGGGTAATCATTATTTGATGGGTTCCATAGCAAATTTACATACATGAAAGCACCACTAACTCGTGGTGACCGTGAAACCAATTCCAATCACTTAATGGATATTCAAATTTAATGCAACAGGCCAATGATTCAACTCGGCATTTAAAAAAATGCCTTTCCTCAAATGTAAATGATTTTACCTTGGATCTATTTTAAAAGGTTTTAACATTGCATTCTAAAAAGTACAGGTTTAATTTTTGATTGAAGACTTTTGAGAGATCAATACTACTCTAAGTTTTATGACTTCTTTTGGTAGTCACTTTTACAGCACACTTTAGCATTTATGGCTTTCCTTATCATCATTCTCCTTTTTCTTCAAAACAAAACACGGAAGAATGCATGTGGAGCCGTAATGCAAATAACATTTGCTATGACAAAATACAGATGGGACACTTGCTACTACCACAGGTAGGAAAATATGGTGGTGAAAGACAATTCACGTTTGTATGGCAAAAACAATTTGGCAGAATTAAGTAATCTCAGCATCATTTATGCATAACTTTAGACCTCGAAAGGCTTAAGAAAACTCCAACAAACGAACTAACTAAGAAAGTTTCTTTAACCCAACAACTTGGGATTGTAATTTATTTTCCATGTTTGTTGTACCCATGCTAAGTAACAAACAAGTATATAATAAAAACTCTCGTGACTCCCGTCTGGAGACTCATCAAGGAAAGTAAAGTCCAATGTCGTCCAACTTTGAACATGTTTACTTGCGTGGGAACGAGACAAGTATCTACACTTGAACGGTATAATAATGGCAAAGGCAGACTAACTTAGTGTTATGTTAGCTTGTAAAAGCATTAATTTAAATTGTTGTTGCAATTCAAGAGCGACACGTGATATATGGAGTAGAAAACGGATCACATAACTTTCCCCTTTGGAGACAATAATTCTTGTGTAAACTTGTGTGGGTGGGAAGGAAATAAGATGAGACAATACATAGAAAGAATGATAAAAAAGAAGTCACGAAGACGACGACATCCCTTCCCTGTTGCGCTTTCTCCATTAGGTTTAGATTAAAATCACAGGAAAAGTATAGGTGTGTGTCTAAGGAAAAGGATTTACTTCCCTCCCTCCCTCAAATTTGACGTGTAGAGATGTAATACGCACAGATTCCAACCCTCTAGTTATCGTAAAAAAGAAGAGATAGAAATTGGAGATTTGTGATGATATTATTATTTGCGATATGAAGGAAGCGTGAAATTGGCACTGCAGAGATACTATGGCACTCTATTAAATTGCACTTCAAGAGTCATAACAGTCAGCCTCAATTTCTCCACTATCTCATCATTTTCGAGAACTACCTACCTACTTAGAAGAACCTATCTGCAAAAGCTGTATTTTTTATTATCACTTCTTCACTTGCGTCACTTAAATCCACAGAGAGAGAGAGAGAGTGTCAGGGCCAGGACAAAAATTGCGTGGAGAGAAAGAAAGCGAAGGAACGAAAACGGCAAAGATTTATTTGGCCTTTCGAATGAACGCCTCTCTCTCTCTCTCAGTTTCTTTCTTTCTTTCATTTCACAAGGCATTGAAATGAATGGAAGGAGACACTTTTTCTTCCCAATTCCCCGTTATTATTAGACCTTTCTTTTTCTTTCTATGCTTGGATTTATGAGAGAAGGATGAAGTGAAGCGTAGCTTTCTCCTGGTGGTTGGTAACTAAGGTGCATTGACATGACTTATAGAGTAGTCATTCATAATCCTCTCGCGTGCGGTGAGCAATAATATAAGGCCCATCCATTGAGGAGAAAAGAAAAGAAAAGAGAGGACATGTTCCAAGGATTACTTTCTTTTCTATCGGATTATGATGGACTTAAAAATCCCTGCGTTTCATCCAATGGTAAAGCTACAACTTTCACCTGCCCCCGCTTCGAGAGAGAGAGAGAGTGAAATTGAACAGTCTTAAGAGGTGATAAGCCCCTTTCGTACCTAGGTACCTACTTATATAAAGAACCGAGATGACTCATTGGATCTTTAATCTTGTGACAGTCTTTTGAAGGTTATTTTTTTAAAAGTTTCAACTGGGAATTACTGTTAGAGAAGGTTTTATAGGCTTTATTGGATTTTACAAGATTTAAGGTTTCTCTAATATGCTCCCGGCTTTATATGGAAGTCTTTTTTATTGTTGTGAAAGACAAAAACAAATATGGCCCAAAAAAAGTCACAACTTTTGACAAGAAGAAGAAGCCTTCCATGCGATTGGATTTGTGAAAGAAAAGAGAAAAGGAAAGGATTGTGTTTCATCACGAAAATGACAATACGCCGGTAAGTAAATATTTAATATCGGCGTTTGCCAAGGGGAATATAGAAATCAAATGGCAAAGCAATATAACCTCAAATATAAAAAAGAAGTAAATAAGTTAAGGACTTCTTTTATGTTAGACGCAACAAATAAGTTTGAGAGAATGTCAGAAGTACCATTAACTCATTTAGGAACCGACTTTCCCATTAGGAAATTGACTTTTGATAGCTTTATTTTAATAAAAAAAGGTCCTTAGGTCATGCCAACTCGGAATTAAGCTTTATTCCAAAGGGAGAAAGTCGGTTGAGGCAAACCAAACCACGACAAACACAAAACCAACAGTAGCCTGTTGTGTGTTTGCTTATTGTGCTTTAGGTCGTATCGGATGTCGACTCACTCAGACCTTTTACTGTCCCACTGCGCCAGTAGTAAAGGAACATTACGTTATGTGTCATTTTCCCCTTTTCTATATACTTTCTCCATTTGTGAAGGTGGACTCTTTCATTTGCCCGTCATTTCATTTTATCTTGATGCACTGTGGTGCACTGATGGGACGATTCCTTTTTGAAAAAAAATTCTAAATACTGTCCAAAAAGTGACAAAGATTTGTGTCGGAAAAAAAGGACCGCTTTCACTAATAGTACCACCACCTAAGTGTAGTAAACACATATCCGGTATAGTATGGAACAGAGTCCAATTTCCTCTCTTGCGTAACGTGTGTGTGTGTGGCATAGGAAAACATATTACATTACATATATTCATGTAATGTATGCTATAAAATGAACTGCCTCGACTTCATTAACCCATTTCATGGTAATTTGCACAGTGGTGGTGTGTGTGTGGGTAATGTGTAAATGTAAAGGGCACTCCCATTCACTCCACCCTACATGGCCATTATTTCCCAGTTAAGCCACCTACATTACATTGTTGTCTTTGATCCATAGCTAAAAGTAACCGTGTAGGTATTTGCATAATCCAGTTAAATATTATCGATTCCAGCGTGTAATAATAATGAATGCATGACAGAAAACCTCTCCCTAAACAAAATGAGGGATATTTTTGCGATCACGAAAGCAGAAATTTTCATGCAAATAATCAACTTTCTCTCCACACGTCATTATTCATATATGTATATTCCATAGTCATCCTTCTTACTCAATGTGAAGTAAATGGGAGTTTCTTTCCTAGAATCTTACGCAATAATAGCACAAATTGATACGGAAGGTATGCAGGTAATAACAGTAGACATAAAAATGGAGGTATGGAAATAAATATACATTGTAACAATGTTATTGGTTATGGAGAATCAAAGTACCTTGGTAAGCAAACATCGGGTAGGCAAATTCTGTTGGTAGACACTAATTCGCTATGTTATTTTGGTGTACACACGAAGCAACTATCTATAAATGGACAGTCTAAATACTTACTTTACCTTACTTTTCTACAACAAATTATATCCAAGTAAAAAATGTAAGAAGCCCACTCACACTTATCACTTTTATCATCAGTAAAGTAAACTTTTGTTTGGGAAAGTAAAAAAAGTATGACGACAAAAGAGTGGGCGTTCTCAAATAAAGAAAAGTGTGGAAATGGTCTCTCTATTTGCTTGATAATCTAAGTCATTAAAGTTGGTGACGAAGGATTGTTGGTCTTTTGCCGTCACTTGCCTTTTCACCCTCCCACCACCCACCCAGTCTGCCCATGTCCATACTAATATAAGTTGTATGTTTGAAGGGATTGACATTCCTTGCATTTTAAAGTGAACCTCTCCATCATTGATGCAAAACGTCAAGTTAAAACTACAGAAATTCTTCATTGATTTTTTGGAACGTTTGTTTGTTCAGTTTTAGTTTGTGAACTTTATACAAGTCAAGTCATCAAAGTTCAAAGAAGAAGAAGAGGCACTTGAATAAATAAATAGAAAATCAAGGCCTCCTTGTTTGATTTCACGCTGTACACTCACTCAGGGATCGGCTTTCAGTCAAGTCAAGTCAGTTTCGTTTCAACTAACTGACGGAAAGAGCAGTCATCATATATAGCAGCAAAAGGGTTTCAAGAGTTGTTGTTGGTTTAGCTTGTCCCTCTTTATAGTAGCGTTTGCTTTCACCAATCCTTTATACAATATGTGTAGAAGAATTTTGAACTTCTCAGGTTCACTACTTCATTCAAGGAAACCCATTCATCTACGATGAAATCAGCATGTCTTCTTCCAACTCCATATTATGCATGCTACGTTTTATTTTGTACGGGGTAAAATGAGACATTGCAAATGGCAATTGCTTTAGGTACACAAAAAGGCCAATAAAAAAAGTCCCAATTCCAACACGGATATCAAAACAAGAATACAAATTACTCAACAGTCATCCTTCCTACGTATAGAGAGCTCATTTTAGCAAGAAGAAGAAAAAATAATGGAATGGAAACCACCAATGAACTGGAACTGGGCAGCAGGGAAGGAAGGAACATTCCCCAAGGGAATTGAGCTGAATCGAAATCTCGTCAAGACTTCTGTCCATTCAATTAAAATTCCACTCAAGTTTCTTCCAAGTTTGTCCACGGTATAAATACAAAAAAGTAGAAAGAAAGAAAGAAAGCGATTCTGCACACATTTACACCACACCAAAACCAACAAACAAACATCATCTCTTGATCTGTCATGAATCAACTCATCGAGAACATATAAAAAGAGAACATTCCGCTGCTGTCATTTCATTTATTTCTTTGAAAAGTAAATCACATCCAACATTGATATTCATTGCGTATGGTATTAGCTTTGTTCACCCAACATTTGTTTACTCAAGGAAAAGTTTGACAGAGCAACTTTTCGAATGGATTTTTTTTGTGTGGTTTCATTTCATTCGAGAACCTTGTTTTTGTAACTTCAACTTTTATACTTCGAATTGACTAAAGTCCAACTATGCCAAAAAAAGCCAACCTCGCAGTCATCAGAACCGTTGTGGTGGGTCGTTCCATGATCGACTTAATATGGGTCATGGTAGAATGATTTAGTAGTTGGCTAATTGATTAGCTCACCACATGCAATTGAGTTGATTTGATGATGGTCAACCCTTTTTGTTGCCTGTTGCCTGTGGTCATCCTTCCTCTTCCTTTCAACCTTAGTCTTATTAACGTCAATGTGTTGTGTATGGCTTTTGTTTGGTTATGACATGACTCATGGCTTTTCTTCTTTCTCCTTTTTGGCGGATGATTTATTGAATTTATTAAACCACTTTGGCCAACGAACCAAACAAAAATGCTTTGTTAGACACAAGCACAAGACGTATGTGGGAAGTGAAAGGAAGGAGTGGTGGTGGTGGTGAAAAGCAATTCCCACTTTCACCAAAAATTGATAGTACATGACGTGACATGACATACCGTCCTGTGGTTTGGGAAACTTTTTCCAATGGAAAGCTCCCTTCTCTCCTGCCGTGAATGCATAAAAGTAGGGTGTATGGACATGAACATGTACGTGGGTGGGTGTTTACGGTTCGTTTCGCCTTTCTGCTTTTTAATTTATGGCTGACTAGAGAAAGTGACTGCCAACGAGGTCTGGAAGCTTTGAGCATAATTCATGCTAAGTTTCTCGGGGGGTGTTGTCTTTTATCTGTGGTAAAATGGAGATGACATGTCATGTATCGACGTCAAAAAATAAACACCTATAGTACCCACATCCTATGACCTCAATTCTTGTACACAAGTGAGAATACTTAATGCATGAGAGGGCCTATTACGTGTATTATTATTGAGGGAAACTGTGAAGTCTTTTTAAGTGGGCCTGGTGGTCCCCATGATGATGATGATGATGCCACTTCTTCTATTGACTGGTGACTTTCACTGCCGCTGGAATAGTGACAGCATGCCTTCTTCAACTTTCTTGTTGAAACTCATTCATCCGTCCTCAAGAAGAAGGATAAGGCATGATGATGATGTTAGTTTAAAAACAGTTACGCGTATATCTAGTTTAGTTAGCTTGTAAGGTGAAGGGGCGGATCGATAGAAGTAGTGACGGGCTTTGAAGCCATACTTTAGACTTTACTTTTTCTCTCTTAAACTTTTTCTTTTAAATGTGTTTGCGTAATCTTGACTCTCTTTTCTCTCTTTTCTTTAGAGTCGTTGACGATAGAGGATTTTGGGACGGCGATGCACCTGATGCGCAGTGATCTGGACCATTTGAGGTCTGTCTTTGTTGCCGTTGAGAATGGTGATTTAGGACGACTCAAGTCACTTGGAATAAAGGATTCTGAGATTGGAGATGTTCGCTTCTTCCTCGAGAGACTCATCAATACTGGATTCCTTGATTAAGCATGCATCTCACACCATCACACATTAAGCCTCCCTTTTAAACCTTTAGAAGCCTAATCTACCTCCGCCTACACACACGACTATGCATGCACCCTTCCTTCCTTCCTTCCAATTACAACCTAGAAAACTCTAGACAAAATGCTTTCACCATTTGATTAAAAGAAGACCAGAAAAAAGACGGTTCAACAAGAAGAAGAAGAATCATATTCCTTTGGGTTTCCTCATCTTGTGTTTGAGTTTTTGCAACTAAAGAAGAAGAAGAATGCAAAAAAAGTCTGCTGCCAGCCAAAGAAGAAAGCAAGAAAGAAAAGGTGGAGAGAGATAAGCACGTTTTCTGTACCAAAGGTCACGTTATCTTTTCAGGTTGTAGTACCTAACATGTTTCCCTTCCATTCCTTTTTTAGACCTGTTCATTTATTTATTTACTTCCAATGGCTCATCTCCTCATTTCATTTCATTTCAAGATCTCCTTCTTCAATTCAACCCCTCTCCTTTCCATTTCATTCCACCACCACTCGGTATGCGTGTGAGAGAGAAAAAAAGATAAGGGACTAATCCGCTTTCACCAGAATCAAACATCCTTAAGAGAAAGAGAAAGTCTCTCTCCTCTCTCAGACAGATAAGACGAAATGAAACACGTCACGTACGTCTTTTGTTTTCCAACGCAGAGAGAGAGAAGAATTACCTAAGTTAAGTTAAGTAAGTTCGCTTCTGGTCAAGATGAGATGACGAGATGAGATGAGATGAAGGATTTTTACTTTATTTTTACAAACCACAGAAAAGAGTGTGGGTGTGACGACGATGACGAGACCTACAATCGAGACATCGGTTGACCTGCTAATCATGACTTAGCTTTTAGATTAGTTTAGAGAGAAGGAAAGTAAACAGCAGGTCGTCGTGTGGAAGGATTATGGAAGGAAGGATATGTGAGTGATGGCGTTAATTCTGTGAGGTTTTTGGTTTAGTGGCAACAACGTCATTCCAATTCCAAAAGCCGTTAATAAATTAGTAATCAAGTTCTTGTTGTCTCCTATCCACCTCCTCCTCCGCAGACAAAAGGGAACGTGACTGACAGGACATGACGTGCTTCCTCCTTTAAATTCTAAACAAGTCCTCCTCCTGAAAAGCAAAGCCAAACTTTTGTTCGAAAGATCAGAGAGAAAGGGTTTAATTGACAGGTTTTTGTGAGAAAGATGGAAAGCAAAAGCGGCTGTCTGACAATCAATCAAAATCTGGCAAACCTATCTTTTAAAAGGCTTCGTCAACGTCAGGTTTCAAAAGAGCAAGCACAGCTTGCCTTTTTTTTAGAAAGTACGTGATTCAAATTAATCATCAGCTTCATTAGCCTCTCGCTTCCCTTCTGGAAAGATCCTTCGGATAATATGATGAGTATCGGTGGTGGGTGATACAGGACTCAAGGAAAGAGAAGAAGGGTTTTTGGATGTGGATTTGCATTTGCGTCATTTGACTCCAGGCGTAGTTTCTGTAGGCAAACATAACAGACTTCCACCCAAATTTGTTCACCGAGTGAAATCATGCAAAAATTATCAGAAAGACGAGCCACCTATTCAGATTTCTGACTCAGGTATAAAAGCCAGGTGTATACGTAGATATCTCCTACTGATTTGGCGCAGGTCAATTTCACTTTCACTTCCTTCCTCTAATGCTCAAGCTTACGTACACTTTTTCAGCGTTATGGGGATAATAACAGTAAACGCAGGGTAAAGGCAGAGGGCCATCTCAGGGGCCATTATTTTTAATTCAGGTAGACACCTATTGCTTGGAAGGGAAGGTATTACTCGGCGTCCAAAGAATAAAATTAGCACCAGATTGAAATTTATGAGGCTATTGCACGTCTCATTATCCCCCTTTCATTGCATATAAAAAAGGTAGAGAGAGAATCTTTTCCTTCTTCCTTCCAGGAGGAATTATGTGCCCCTCTATTAGGAATCGGCAAATGGATTGTGAAATTAGAAAAATGCTCCCCATTCAGGAAAAAATAATGAAGGCGTGTCTCTCTTTGTGTAGAATGCCATTCATTCATCCATTGTTTGCTTTTTGTAGAGGAAATTCTATAAACTACAATCCCCCTTGCCGGTTAATTTAACTCCAGTCCAGTTTCCACCTTGGTTGAATAAATCAGAGTTCCCTTCCAGATAAGAGTGGCCTTGATGTTTCTGTTTTTATCAATATCATAGTTATACCGAAGTGTTTCTAAACTCCCTTACTGACATAGTTTAAATTTCATGAGTCACTGCATGTTGAGAGTTCTAGCTGCGAATTAGCATAAGGAATTCAGCACACAAAGTGTAGTAGTTGTAGTGTACAGCCTAAAGGTCACACTTGTCATGCATGTTCAAATGTTTGTTGCAGAATTTCGTTTCGTGAATTTCGATTTGACGAATGAGTTTATGTCACGTCAGTTTTCATTAGATTTGCGTTTTCCATATACGTAGGTACAGTAGGTCGGTCGTTCGTTGAAATTGTTATGCCATGCCTATAAGACCGAGAGGAAGTTCATTTATTAAGGGTTGACTGGATTAAAGCCCATTTCCACCGGATCACTCATAAAAGCTACAGGCAGGCAGACCACGACCTCCTCTGCACCTTATCAAAGCAAAAACTTAATGTAAAGCCGTATAAATGAATCTTCATCATCCTATGCACTATGTGTGTAAGAGAATCAATTAATGTGACTGTGACTGGGAAAATCACGCGAAGAACTCGCTCTGAGAGGTACGTATAAAGAAAAGGTGAAAGCAATTAGTGCCCTTCCATTCATTCATTCATTACAGCAGTGATAATATTTACCACCACCATCATCAACAACAAAACGATAATGAAGGTGCTCTTCTGGTTTATTCATTCCCACTCCTTTCCTTTCTCTTCAGCCCTTGATTACTTTTGCAGAGAGGTCTCGTATGCTGCTACTTGTTTGCATCCTTTGGTTAGAGAAAGGAGGGAATTGATGAGGGGAACAAAGTAAAGTAATAAGTAATAAGTCATAAAAGAAAGGAGGGAGCGAGTGGATTGGAGAAAGTGGGTGATTAACGGTTCTATACTTTTGTTTTATGACCATGCTTTTGCTTTTATGGTTCCTATTGGGTTACCAAGAATAGAGTAGGTATCTCATACAAGATTTGATTGCGTAAATGGATTAGTAAAGAGAAGAAATTCATATAAATTCCCTCCTCCTTTTGGATCATAGTGATTAAAAGAGGCAGGTGGGGGTAATTAATGCCTTGTTTCCTGTTTGACCAATTGTTCCAACCAAAAACCATTCATTTTTAGGTGTAAACAACATCCCATGTCCTTACGACGTAAAAGTTGACATGACATGAGTGAAAGGTGAAAGTGCAAGCAGGGCAGGCCATATGGACACTGAAAGAAAGCAAGGCTGATATTAGCATAATTTGAAATTTAGTTATTTATGACCCTCTTTCTATGCCCCACGTCACTGTCACTAGGAGGACTGGTGGTATATAGCCACAACTCTCTGCTCTGCTACTATTTCTGTCTGGAAAATGAAGATGCTTTTTGTCCCCTTATATAAGAGTACAGGATATTCTGCTTTCTCCATGGCAGAAACCAATGCAGTGTATAGGACTCTCTCTAACTTTAACAAGATGACCAACTGAATTATTAAACAATGCAACATTCTTTCTCTCTTGTACCTTTGTACTTTGTTTCTACAGCATGTGCACGAAGGAAATCAAGTAACCTTGCTGGTGGTGCAGGTTGACATGAATTTTCTATACATTCCGGTTCCATACGTCACTTCCAACCATTTCGTGTGATGAGATGGCATGAGTGACCTTACTTTCTTTCTTTTTGTTACATTACATGTATTGAAAGAATGTAACAGAGTTTCCAACATGTATAGGTAGGTAATTAAAACTCAATGCGAAACTTTACTTTACTTTACTTTGCTTTTCCCCTGTCGTGCAAGAGTTGGCATTAGGAGAAAGTCCAGTCACCAAAAAGTGCTGGTTAAATACTCTAAAAGCTGGCAAGTCATGAGGGAAAATCAAGCCGCATACCACCAAATTATGACGAGGACTCGAAATGAACCTCCGGTTTTTGTTGAGTTTACTTTGGTTTAATAATTACTAGGAAAGTAATCTCGACTGTACCCTCACGTTCTTTCTCACTTTGTGTAATTCCTTTTTCCGCTTTAGGATTTCTATTAAAATGCCCGCAAACTGTAGATATGAAACTAAATTTCTAATTGAAAACGGGCTTTAAATAAGCTTCCATTTGAATAGATAAAAGCCTTTGAGAGAGTTTAGCATTAGTGCTGCTACTCTACGTTGTACGTGCCGAATGCAACAATTATTTTAGTTGGCTATAACCTAGACTCTTTATAAGTTCAGTCCAACGAACTTGTCAGCCAAGGGCAGAAGAATATATAGAACGAAAGTAAAAGAAAGCATAGCGAAAAGAGAGTTTATTAAAATTTAATTTCCTTCATTTCCTGTCATGAAGATCCCCACCCTAAGGGAAAGCATACTTAATGACTCTGAGTCTGCAGGACGAAAATGAACTGTTGGAATTGGAATGGAAGGCTGGTAAATGAATGGATCGGGGAAGACGCCAAGTTTCCAGAGAATGAATGAATGAAAGAAGGAATGAGAGGAGTGATAAGAGATTGGCAAGGCAGAAAACTGCAGAAGAATTAATTATGCTTTCTCTGCATCTCTTTATCAGAGGAGACCACAGTTTCACAATACCACATACATCCTAAATGACCCAGTTATATTTGGAGAGAGACTTCCATTTGACAAAGCTGATGAAAGAGTCTCATCCTACAAGAGAAAGGGAAAGATAGAAATACGACACAAAAAACGACCGCACTTCCTATACTTCTATCTTCCTATCTGTTGTGGTGGGTTTCGGGTTTCCTCTCTTCTACGAACCATTTGCCTCCCTTTCACCTGCATAACAAACCTTTATTCCTGGTGAAAGTTGATACTTTTTGTGTAGGCATTGCAAATGAACACCATTACATTTTTTCAGTCACTCAATTTTGAAGGAAAGTATGGAAGTGTAGGGACAACGACCGACAGATCGGGTGTGATAGCTGACTGATCGGCGTTTCCTCTTAAGTTAATCATTTTCATGTGTCATTTTTGTACTTCCATTCAAAATTACAAATTCCTTTTGCATTGAATCATTTATGCCAAGCACATATCAACACCACATGAAGGTGTGGGTGTGCATGTGTGTGTAAAGGGTGTCCATCAGGAGCAGTAAAAGGAATGACTACCATAGGTATGTGCGTAGGCGGTTTACAATAAGTTAAACTCTTGGCATCACCACCATCACACTGAATTTGCAATAAAATAAAACACTGAATAAATTGTAACACGTGTTTTACATGGCTATGGAATATGTATTATTCCATAGCCAAGGAAGAAAGTATAAGGGAAACTTGCTTTGCCTGCTGCGTCTGTTTTCCCTCGGGTGTGATAGAGAAAGCAGGAGAGAGAGAGAAGGAAAAGGAGGTTTGCATTGTGGAAAAGGAAAGTCTAAAGTATAAAGTAAATGTAATGGTGATGTGGACGCAGTTGGAATGATGAATGGGAGGCGAATAGAATAAAGAGCATAACATAACACATAACATATCAAAACATAACACACAGGGACTTTAAGCTTTTGCTTTACCGACGGAATTATCTTATCGATCTCTCTTCGCATAGAGACTCACACAGACAGACTCCCTTTTATTTCCTCACGTCGCGTCACACATTTTGTGTAAAGAAATGTCTCGTTTATCCATCCGATATCTCATCTCGTCTCATCTCACCTTGTCTTTGGCAGTGGTGGTGACCAAATCCACAATAATCTCCTGACACACAATTCATTTCTGCACATACGAGGCGGCTGGAAAAGTTGAAAGTGTGGATGGAGATGGAGAGAAAGTGGAGAAAGTAAAAGATGTAATTTAGTTGAGTTTATGGCCTTCTCTCTTCTCTCCCTTCTAGCCCACAATTGTTGCTTCCTTTTTCCATTTCCTTCCTTCCCTTTTGTTTTATTTAACCCAAAAACATATCCCATTTCCTTCTGGTGCTATTATTGTTATGATTGGATTAGGGAAATCCCTGCAGTTTTAGAGATCCTTACTTACATAAAGTACGACTTTAATTTTGCATTTCAAATCAGACTTCCTGTTGCAACTTTATTATTATAATTATAAACTTGTAGCAAATACAAATAGGCTAAAATGTAGACCAGCTTTATGCTGTTTAAGCAAATCTTTCAAATGTAAATGTAGAGCATTATTGAAACCATCAATATCAATATTTATTATTATTATCAACAACATCTCTGCAAATATCAAGGAGGAAAAAATGCGGAGCGATGAAGAAATCCTTCACTTAAATTCTTTCACTTGAAAAAAAAATTGCAACAAGACTTTGACTGACTTTGGCAAGAAGAAGAAAAAGAAGAAGAAGGATAAAAATAATGATATACATAGAAATAAACTACGTTCTAGAGAGATCCTTTTGAATTGACAGATAGTTGATATATCTAGTGATAAAAAAAGCACGACACATATCTAAACAATCCATATCCTCTCACACTCACTCACTCTTATATGTAATGATGATGGCATATCTAAAAAAAGCTAAAAAACCATATCAAATTTCCTTACAATTAAAAAAACTGCACTAAATAGTTATAGTTGTAGATATGGTACGTCTCCATTTTTCTGATACCTGTACGTGTGCACAATCTGGGAGTCAATTAATTCCAACATTTTAGAGTAGTAAGTGTTTAGGCAATAGGAATAAAGTGTTTAGTAATGATTACAAAAGCATTAGACTAATTACCATAGGCAGCCTTTCACTATGTCTATACTGATAAGCGTGAAAAAACTGTAAAATTAACTTCTCTGGACAAATTTTAATTTCATATAAACAAAACGAAAAGTCTTAAGTTGGTTCTTTCTGGTGCAAATGTCAACTACAGTAAGTTACATGATAAGTTGTATAATAGCATGATAAGTAGGATGTAGGTACAATTAGGATGTGAAAAAAGGTGTTTGTGATCAAAGGGCACTTGTAAATAAATTATATAGATTATAGTTGGTAGATACGCTGCAAAAAGAAAAGATGCAAGGTGTGTGATATGTTTTATGTAGTAAGTATATAGAAGATAGAATGACGAATGACATCCTTAAAGACTTTTTTTTGATTTCATTAAGAGAAAGCGAATGAGGACATTGAGCCCATTACTCACCCATAAAAGCATTTAGTGAACAGATTCTTGACCCGATTACAGACTCTATAAGAATGAATTGATTTCAGAAGACAGAAATAGAATATTATTATTATGGATTCATTTCAACATGATTTTTGAACTGAGGAAAGCAAACAAAACCCGTAGTAGAGGACGAAGGAAAACTGAAGAGAGATAAAGATGGAAAATTGTACCCTGAGATTGGCTGAGATAAGATAAGTGAAAGGGATGAGAGAGGATGAAGGGTGGTGGGAGTGGGAGAGAGAGTGAAAGTAAAATAAAAAGTGATGAGTTTGAATCCTCACCAGAAGTTCCAAGAGATGATGATGACGACAACGACGACTACGACGACAACGACCTAAGAGATAAGACCTAGAGAGAAAGAAAGAATATATACGCCCTACTTTTCCATCTTGCAAAAAAAAATTCAATCAACATCTTTTTACATCATTCTGGAACTCACCAGGGATTGAAACTCATCCAACTTACTTACTTTCTCTCCGAGAGAAGAAGAAGAAGAAGGGAAAGTGGTGGAATCTTCGTTTTTGGGTAGAATTTGAGTGTCCATTTTTACGATGGGACTCTATTTCCTACATACAGACACTCATCACTTTACTAGTATTTCCTAAATCAACGTGAATTCGATTAACTTTTTACTTTATTTTTTTAGCTACTTCCTCAGACTTTTATATGACACTGGCTCTTTTTTAACCAGTTGAATCTGGAAAAAACGAAATACGATATACTCAAATGAAAGTGTGTGAAATATTCAAGGAATGTGAATGCCATGAATGTGATTTTATTTTGATGAGAACAAAAAAGAATGTTATTAAAGTATTAATTTTTTGTTTATTTCTGACTCAGTTGTTTAATCAATCTGCATGAAATAATAAAAAAATCCAATATTGTTTACTGCAATGAATGTCGTGTGTAGAATACTTGGATATACAGACATATAAAAATACAGTCTACTTTTACTGATTTTAGGCATTTGGATGTGGCATTCTTGTATTACATTTACATTTACATTTACGTACACTGTATTTTAAAGTTGGAATTGTTGCGTCTATTTTCAAGATGAATAATAATAAATAAATGAATTGGTTTTATTCTTAGCCAACTCTCTTCTTTCTTTCAGTCTCAACTTACCTCTTTTAAGGTTTATGAAATGGAATGTCTTGCATAAATATTAGTCTTACTTTGGCCATTCTCAACGTTTCAAAAAGTGTCATGTCTCTCAGAATTTGATATGATTAAATAAACAAGTTTCATTCTGTTTCGCATAAGATCTTGGTCCAGGTCAGTCATCCTTATCATATTATCCTCTCCATTCATTACTCATTATGCAAAACTAAATCAAGCCACAGTCAATTTGCATCCAATCCAGTTGAGGGATCTTTCTTTTCTTTCTGCAAAGCTTCTCAGAGTCTCACGTTACCCACATTTGCATTCATTCATTCATAATTCATTCAGCGTAGCTTAGCTTAGCTTATCGCTCTTTGAGACGGACCCACACGTGCAAGGTACAACACAAATCTTCAAATCATACACAAATGATTGTTAGTTTTGACAACACCTGCCATAGTAAATTGTTAATTCTTCAGTTTCTTCATACCCGACTGCGAAACCATTAAAAGTAAGAAGGAGAAGAGATCAGTTTGTTTGGTCGTGAATTTGGGATTGTGAGACTGAAAGACTTTGAAAATAATTGTGAAAGGTTTTGCTTAAGAGGACAATGGGTTCACTTCATGAGGACTGTGGGGAAGTAAGGATTGGTTCACCTCAATTGACGGACATGGAAAAGAAGGATAAGGAAAAGAAAGACAAGGATAAACCTGCGGTCACGTATGGCTTTCGGTGTCGCTGTCCAGCCCTAGACCACGATCCACCTCGGTGTCTTCAAAAGGCCAAAGAAGATGGGTATTTTTTTAAAACCGAATTTGTCATGGCATCATCAAAGCGTTTAACTTGTTTAAGCTATGACCTCGTGGTGGTGGAGGGAATGCTGAATTATGTCAACTTTCCAAAGATCTTGGCCAGACAGGAGAAACAAACAAATGAGGAACGGTTACTGGTGACACAGAGTATGTTTTTTGTGTAAAGGTTTGTCTGGTCATTTTTTAAATGTTTACTTTTTTAAAGGCTGGAGCGAAGGGATCCTCTGCATGCTGACGGATGTTAACGAAGAGCTCTGGGGCCCGGACTTGGCGTTGAATAGAATGGCTTCTCAAAGGCTTCGTGAGGAACTGGAAGCCGCCAAGATACTCATGCCGAAAGGATTGGTGCTGGAACTCAAGCAGTTCCAGGACTACCGCAGCCTCCTGCGTTTCGCCTTGCATATGACAAGGGACACGAAAATGAGCGTAAGTACTTATCATACTGACAATGGAATTGGATCCTTTGTATCATTTCATGCACTCATAATAGCTATGGGTGAAGCTCCCCATTGCATTTCCCCACGAGTTGGGAAATGAGGGTGAAGATAAAGGAACAAAAGGGAGAAGGAAATTTATACATCGAATGGAACTCGACAGTGCTTGGATGATGTAAAAGCTAAAAGATAATTAATAACATTCGAAAGCCAAAGAACAACTAATTGCAGGTGGCATAAAATTCGGTCCTTCTGTAAGTACGACAGGAGGTTGAGAGTGGTCCTGGAAGTTCCACTAGAGTCGGTCAGGCCGGACTCATCAGAATCTGAGATCCTCCTTCGGTGGTTGGCAGAGCCGGTAGCTGGGATCATGATACCAAATTGTGAGGGGGCATACTTAATTAAGTAACACTAAGTTTTCATTCTGAAGAATTGCCCTATTCTATCTAGCTTGCTTTTCAAATGCTGGAACAATCATGTCACCTTCCTTTGAGCATACACTGAATCTCTTCTGTACGGCGACGGACCAGGTCTTTTTTGATCCACATTCCCCCGGTGGGGCCAGTCGGAAGAATTGTACGGACTACATGCAACGTTGCCTAGGCAAGGACATTGCTGATACCAAGCTTTCTTTCATTTGATTAAAATGAAATTTTGTTTCATTCAGCAAAGTTTTGGAAAGCGGATAGAATCGATTCTATTTGTAACTACAGAGGAGCCATGTACAACCTGTTCCACAGGCTGTCGCACAAGGATGAGGATGTACTGAATGTCCCCCTGCAACCTTTGCGAGACCACCTCGAGAACGCCACGTACCAAGAGTTTGAATTAGACATAACAAAGTACAATTTGTATGAAGAGGCAATTTATACTGCCCTAATGGACATGGGTCCAAGAGAGGAGGAGGAAGAAAAGACTGGCGAGGATGGGACAAGGACGATGTAAGCTCCATGGTTCTTAACTTGTCTGTCCAATGTTCTCATCATTATTACTTATTAGTGTCCTAATGGTGCTTGGCGCTGGCCGTGGGCCGATTGTGGATCGGGCACTGAAAGCAGGAGTAAGGGCCCACCAGCAATTGAAAGTGTATGCCATTGATAAGAATACTGGGGTCATGGAGACACTGAATTCCAAAAACGAAAATGACTGGGGAGGGGCGGTTACCGTTGTACATGTGGATATGAGGGAATGGAACGCCCCTGAACAAGCGGACGTCATCGTGTCCGAGCTCCTGGGATCCTTTGGGGACAATGAATTGTCCCCAGAGTGTCTGGATGGGGCACAGAAGGTACTTAAGGAAGGTGGTCTCATGATACCCCAATCCTACACAAGCTTCCTTGGTCCAGTCATGTCCCCTAAGGTGAAGGTGGCCCTTGAAAATCGAGAGTTGGTGAACTACCTCCCAGTCAACGAGAGGAAAAGTATCCTTCCCTATCCCTTCGAGATGCTCTACGGGATACATTTGTACCAACACTATGTGATTGCGGAACCCCAACCACTGTTCACGTTTCATCACCCCAGAACTGGCAAGTGGATGAAATAAAGAGTAAAAATGTTATTATCATTGCTTTCTTATAATTACTTTGTGTAGGTCCCAGTCCATCTAATGAACGCTATGGACATCTCACTTTCAAAGCCAAAATTGACTCCATGCTGAACGGATTTGCAGGCTATTTTGAGTGCATCCTTTACAAAGACGTGAAAATGAGCATCGTCCCATCAACGTTCACTAAAGGGATGTGGAGTTGGTACCCCGTCTTCTTCCCCATTCAAGTATGCCGACTTTAATTATAAACTAAAATTGTAGGTAAACCCGCGTCGTCCCTTGTATTTTTATAGGGTACCATTACGAGCCCATGGCGGACAGTGAAGCCAGTCGTAGTCAAACGTGGTGATGAGATCGACGTGCTTTTGAAGCGTTGCGTGGGCAAAAAATCCGTTTGGTATGAATGGAGAATGGAGGCCCCTCAAGTTGTCCCCACTCACAACGCAGGAGGTCATGCGTATGACATTGGCTTACCTTCACATGGACCGGATGCTGCCTGAGATTTTGAATTACATTTGATTGATTTGGGTTTTGATAGCTATTGTTCCTTTTAGTGCCATAAGTAAGCTTCTAAGGAGTTGATAGGACAACCGGTGTGAGAATTAGTGCTAGAAACGCATGTTTGTAGGATGTTTGAGATATCATTGAATTGGTACACGAGCTTTGCTTTACAAAATCGTTTTGTATTGTTGTTTTTCTAATTCCTATGAGTAGTACAAAATAAAAATGAAAAAAGTACAAGAAGTTATATGCCTATAACAATATTTTGAATTATTCATGGGTAGGGACTCGAGAGTCAACTTTAAACTCATTTTTCCCTACATTTAACAACATAACATCTAAGTATGGCTTTGAACAAACTGACTGTGAACCAAGCGAATATGACTTACAAACAATTTCTCATTTGTACTTTAAATGCAATTTTTCATGCGCCTTCGCACTTTGTTGCTGGGTGAACTTTTTTCCGCAATTTGAACAGGCGTATGGCTTCTCTCCTGTGTGAATGCGAAGGTGGATCTGCAGGTTTCCTTTGATCCTAAAGTTTTTTTCGCAGTAGGTGCACTTATACTCTTTCACACCGGTATGAAGGGTCTCGTGCCGACTTAGATGGGACTTTTGACAAAATTTTTTGTCACAGTAGGTGCATTTGAATTGGCCGTTCTGCTCGTGCATGGAATTTCGGTGGTAGCGGAGTCCAGGGTAAGACTGGAATGTCTTGAAACATGTTGGACACTCGTAGACCTTGCTTGATGATTCTGATTTGACCCTTTTGACAATGCCAGCAATGCTTTTCCGTTTTCTGGCGGAAGGAGATGATGATGATGACGCTTTTGTAACTGTGTTGCTGTGAACATGGTCATTGTTATCTGAATAGAATGATGGGGGGAGTCCATTGCTGCTGCTACTCAGCATGGAAGAAGTGGACACGATGGGGTCGTCGTCATGGCGATGGAATACGGCATGAAGACCAGGGGAGGATTGTCCAAGAGACATGATGGTTGCGGTGGGATTTGCATTGACGACACTCGGCCCACTGAAGTCCGAGGGAACTACTGGATCATTATTACTGGATATCCGATAGATTGGAGATTCGGGAACACTTGAGTAGGATACGGTCACATTCATGTCCCTGTAAATAATTCAAGAAGGGACTTAATGAGTGTTATACTGTCAAGGTCAAACACAAACTTACCACTCTGCCTGTTCACTCCACCCATTGGGGTTTTGCTGAAGAATGGGTCCATTATTGCTTACTGTCGTGGACGATGAGGATGCCTTATACCGACTAGCTGCAATAGACGACCCCCTGCTCCCAACAATGCCGGTGTCCAAGGCCTTGGTTGTAAAAACTGAGATTCCACCACCACCGGACTTCTTGACAGACTTTGGTTCATGACCTCGCATATGGGAGACGAGAGAGTACCTACTGAAAAATGCCTCTGGACACTGACTGCACTCGTGCGTCGCCCTAAACATCTTTTGTCCCCAGGTTTTAGCTTAACCTAATGCCTTATCTTTGATAACCCCCAAAAAATATACAAAAAATAAAAAACCGAGAGAGAAATCCATTTTGCCACAACAACAACCAAGATCGAGATTCAAGTTCAGCTGAGATCCTTGTGGCGCATTCCCTCTGGCATCAAAATCAGCAGTGCAAAAGCAAAACAAACAATCGTCAAGAAATCGTAGCACTTATCTTTTTCTGTCAGATGCAGAGACAAGGTTCTCCAAAGAGGATGTCATTTTGTCGTAGTCGACACACTTTCTAAAAATGTTGGACGGTCCCACTTGTGACCAGATAACCCGTCTTGTGGAAACCTTGTCCACATCGGGGAAGATGGACCAGGTGGATAAGAAGGACTTTGTCAAGCTCGTTCGAGTCGCAGGGTACACGAACACCTATAAAAAAGATAAGGTTTGACTTCTTTTGCCTTTTGTTTTTGTAGGCAGTCGGAAAGTTACATCAAATTCTTGACCGAGAGGATTTTCCAGCAGTTGGAACAGAAACATAGTGAGATCCGTCTGGGGACTTTTCTCATCGTGAAGGAACTCTTCAGGTAACTTAGCTCTAGATAGGCACTGTTGTTATGACATTTTTGAATGGTTTTCATGAGCAGGAGGTCAGAATATTTCCGAGACGTCCTCCTCAATGGGGAGAACAATTGGAACAATTTTCTAGAACTGACGGTTGAGACGAATCCGGACAACCTGCTCCCTCCTCCCATACCTGCTGCAAAGACCCTTAAGGCCAGAGTCCTTCAGTCCATTCATAAATGGAACATGGAATTCGGCAAAGACCAGACCCGCCTGCCACTCACGGTCAACTTTTTAAAGAATAATTTAAAGGTGAGAAAAGTGATCCACTGTCAATTGATTTCTGTGCTATAATATCTTCTTGTCTCAGGTTGACTTCCAGGACGCCTTGCAGCGGAACGAGAATGAGCTTAGGTCCGTCCGGTTGGAGGAAGAACGAAGGAAAAAGATGCTTGAAAAGAAAATCCAGGGTGTTAAGGTGGAAATTGGGGAACATCGAGAAGAAATCATGAGGGTCGTGGAGGAAATGGAAAACTGCTTTAAATTGTTGATTCCAAAGGAGGATGAGCTTTTTGTCGAGACGACGACTACTACTAAGGAAGATGAGGAGGATGACATTGACATGCGGGAGCATGGGATGTTCGCCGGAAGTTGTTCCACCTCCATCGCCGTTCACCTTGATGACGTTGAACGTGTGACGGTGACAGAGGATAACTCAGCCATTGTGGACATGCTGAAAGATTTTTACAAGCTGCTGAGTATTCGCTATCTACCTTTGATACGGAAGTGGGCTAAAGTAGCGTCTGCGGCAGGCAAGTCGTTAAATGACAAATATTTACAAAATCCAGTGATTACTTAGGTTTCTTTGCTAATATTTATTGCAGAGGCTACATCATCCTTTATGAAGGAAATATTGGAATTGAAGAGTCACGTGGAGAGAGAAATTCACAGATATCAGAAAATTAAGGGATTTGATTTAAAGGAGACCGAGGAGAGTGAAAGTGACTCAGACTTTGAAGAAGTGCCAGAGAAGGAAGGATATGAGGAAAAAGCTGTATCTCAACCTGTTTTGCCCCTGCCTGCTGGGCCTTCCACAACAACATGTAAATCTGCTGAAGCCTCAACATCCACTCCAGTGACTTCCACATCCACTTCTTCACGAGGTTGGAGTTTGTGCGATGTCAGAAGAGAAGATGTTGATGTAATTTGTGATGAATTATTACTGTTCAGTTTTACAAAGAACAAAAAAAGGAACTAAGGATATATTCTATCATGTCTATTCTAGGACCCCACTACATTATCTGCGACATTAAAATCTCTATCGAAAAGACGGACAGAGAAGGAGCAGAGAAAATTGGGAACTCCCGTTGACATTGGCTCACCGTCTAAAAGCGTTGCTACAGTACCTGAATCGAGAAAAGATAAACTTCTCAAGATTGCACCCAAGTTGCCGTATGACATTGACTTGTACCATTGGGAAGACAAGGACCTGAAGGCTCCTTCCGTTGAAATGTACTAGTTTCCAACAAATACCATGGTTGGTTACCAATACCTTCTTTTCTGTTTACCACAGAGTGGAGACGGATGGACACAAGTTTTGGACTCCATCACAAGACAGGGCGGGGGAAGTCATTGACGATCCCAATGGAATTGAATCCCTTCGTTCAAGAGTAATCGAATTCTCTGGAAAGTTTGAACCCGTTAAATGGAGCTGTAGAGCCCCTTTGTCAAACGGAACATTATGTCCCCGTCGTGATAGAAAGAAGGTAAATAAATTAGCAAACCCCCTGCGTTCATGGCATTACATTTCATTTCTCCATTTTAGTGTCCCTTTCATGGAAAGATTATTGCACGAGATGAGGCTGGAAGCCCCATCAATGAAGAAGACAAGGCAGAATTAGAAAGACAAGCTGAGGAAGAGGAGAAATCCAAAGTCCCAGAATGGCAAGACCCAGTCTTTTTAAAGGAAATAGAGGTAAGTCAGTGACCATCATTAAAATCGTTAATTATATCAAATGGTCACTTAATTAGGCTGCAACCGGAATGGACTTGACCATCCATCCATCATCCAAAGGAAAGAGACAAAAGAGGAAAAAGACCTTTGCACAACAGTACCCCCAACTGACGGACATCTCCAAGAAAGGAAACACTCCAAGAGGACGCTTGGAGAAGATAGTATTCAACAAGTATGGTCTTTCAGTAGTGTCTTATCAACTCTATCCTAAAATTTACAAAAATTTGCAGAAGTACCATGAAACGTGTGGCTCAGACTTTGGAAGCTCAGTCCAGCAAAAAGTTCGAAGACAAGTTTGGTGACCAATGGAACTATGCAATGAACACGAATGAGTGACAAACCATAATTGTGATATTAATTAACTTATTTCCTTATGACGACAACCAAATAAAATGCTACAAAATTCTCATAAGCTGAACAAAGTGTGTAGACCCACTACATTCTGCGCATTCTGGTGTCTCTCCTCCCAACTACCTCCTCTCCTCTCTTTAAACATTCTTCCATCCAGAAGAGGACCAAATTGGACTGTAGTAGGAGAAAGTGTGTGTGTGTGTGTGTGTGTGTGGTTAAAAACAAGTTCTATGGGACCCTCTCGTCCGTCCGTCTCATCCCACACACACCTCTCCTATAAACCAAGCCTGTTCACTTTTTGAGGCCTCTTTCTTTCGCCATTTCCATGGCCCACAGGGTTTTTTCCAACCCGCTTTCATGACGATGATCCTGTCCAACTCCAACCAAACCAACCTTACCTGCCACACACACACACAGACAGAACAGAACACACGGCTATGGAATGGATTTGCACAGGCAGGCAGGCAAGAGGAGAGACAGACGGAGATAGATAGATAGGATGGGAAATCAAGAAGAACAGGAGAAGAAGAGGAGAATAATAAACCAAATAATAAAAAGTTACATATTATTATTATATCATCATCATCATCATCATCATCATCATCAGAAGGATTGTTTATTAACTTTTAATAACCACCAAGAAGAATAGAATAATCAAAAAAGAAAGGAGACAAGAAGGACTTTTGGAACAAAAAGGGTCTCTTTCTTTCTTTCTTCTTCTTTCTTCCTTCTTCTTATCTTCTTCTTCTTCTCTCAAAAAAAAAAGTGTCAGTGTCGTTTCGTCGTCGTGAAGTGTTGTTGTTGTTGTTTTTTGGTTTTATCATCATGGCTGCAACCACGACCAACACGTTTGTGGACAGGATCGATCCCTTTGCCAAAAGGTCGTTGAAGAAGAAACAGAAAAAGTCACAGGGCTCTTCGAGATATCATCAGACAAATGAGGCGGACCTCGTGCCTCTCCCATCCTTTAAGGGTAAGGACACACACACAACACACAAAAGGGTGTCCACCTTCCTTAAAGTCTTTTTTGTTCGACGGGATGAGTGTCTTGGTGTTGAGGTGACGACGATGACAGGGTAGAGGTCAGAAAGACGAAGATGAGGAACGTTCTTGTGACATAACTTGACAAGACTCTCAGGCAGAAAAGGATACTAAATTATTTTAAAACCCAAAGTGTGTGGATTAAATTGCAAGGGATTTTAGGATTTATAAAAGGTCAAATATGCCTGGCTGGATGGATGGAACTGTAACAACAATAACAATAACAAGGATAGTGCCTATTTCGGCTTTTTAAGATGGATTGGGGGTGATGTTGATGACATGACTTGTCTTCGTCATTTTGCAAAATGACAGAGGGACTTAGGACGTCTTTTTCTGTAAAAGATTCTCGAAAAGGGAAAGTGGAACCTTACAAACAAGAAGGTGTAGAGGTTTTCTAAGTTCCAAGGAAAAATATCAAAATAACGTGGCAGGTTTAGTCTCTATAGTGTTGGTATGGCAACCCAACCTTTAAGAACATTCATCTGCAAACTCTTAAAAGATTTGTCAAATTGTATATGACTTTTATGAAATTGAGGATTCTTAAATGGTTTTTTAGCATAGGTCAATTTGTCTGACTTTCCTCCAAGTACATCATCATCATCATGTAAAATGTAAATGAAGGACAGGAATTAGGAATCTTCGGGTGTTTTATACAAGCAAATAACCTTGTTTTTGACTTGAGATGGCGATGAATGAGAGGACATGACTAATAATAAGAAAATTCTTTGTCTGATTGCAAGTGAGAACCTGAGAGAGAGTCTAGAGAGTCTCTCTGAAAAATTCCAATTTTTGAATTCCTTTCTCCTTCAGCAGATATGTAAGATAAGATAGAATCACCCAAGAAATGAAAAGGAGAGACCTAGCATGGATTAAATGAAATCCTCCTACATCTCAACTTTCCTTCATATAGAGTTCCAATGCACACTTCATCTGTGTCCTTTACTACTTTCTCTATTGGCATTTTACGGTTTTGTGATGTCGATGTGTTGCAGTTTCTCAAATAAAGATAAATGGATGTAGAGTATTAATTGTAAAGATGTGATGCCACACAAAAATGTAAAAGATAAGTCAAGTTACCTACCCAAGTAAAAAGTAGTGAGTATGTATGATCTATGAATGCATGAAAAAAGACAAGGTTGTGGCCGGATGTGTGTTAAGAGACAAGACACACTACATTTTGTACTTGGATTTGATCGGTTCATATTCATATTTTGCATTTGCATATTTGCAATCTTTTTTAAAGAGAGAGAGAAAAAGAAAGATATTTTCATGAAGTTTTAAGGTTTCTTTTCACCAAGTTTTTTTTGCTTGACTTGAGTCAAAAGAGAAGAGTTTTTTTAGTTGGTCGCAATTCAGGAATGCTCTCTCTCTGGTCTCTTCTGATGATGTGATGGGACATAGATAAGATTTGAGTTATGCAGGCATGATGTTACTTGCTACATATGTGCC
The DNA here is from genome assembly GCA_034696445.1 of Isotomiella minor. NCBI lineage: Eukaryota > Metazoa > Arthropoda > Collembola > Entomobryomorpha > Isotomidae > Isotomiella > Isotomiella minor. Next base: position 30,825 of record JAQIWU010000232.1, read on the forward strand.
AGTGTGTGTGTGTTTCATTCTGTGGTGAAAGTGACGTCATAGGATCATCAGTGGATGGTAGGTAGGTAGATAGTGATCAATGAGCCAGAAGAGAGAGAGTGTGTATACAGATATTCTGTCGATTAAATCTTGTCTCTCTCTCTCTCTCTCTCTAAGCCTATTAACTGGAGAAACAAATTGGATTTTGACTGCACAATCAGTCCAATTCATTTGACTCATTGTACATTCATATACAATTTGAAATGAATGAGGTTTTGACTGGATGGTGATTTCTCCAAGGACATCTATCTCTCCCTGAGTTGACTTTCTCCAATGACTTTTGGAATGGAATACAAAGACTATTGACTTGACTCTCTAGGAGAGATGAAAAGTAAAATAATAATGGAGAGGTGAAGAGGTCACCCGACTGACTGACTGACTGGATTCGCGGATTCTAGAGAACCGTAACAGGTTGTTCCATCATGTCCTCTCTCGTCACTTTCACCCAGAGGTGGTTTGGTCTTTTCTTTTGGATGGAGTAGCCAAGCCATGCCTTCCGTCTTTTAGTTAAGTACTTACAGAGAAATGTATAGTAAGTAAAGTATAAGTTAAGTAGTGG